>JASSUY010035498.1:0-76466 GCA_032466535.1 Forpus xanthops
CTGAATCTCTTCTCTGCCCAACCTGTAGCTGTGCCTGGGATTGCTCTGACCCAGGTGGAGGACCTTGCACTTGTCATAGTTAAACTTCATGAGGTTGGCATCAGCCCACCTTAAAGCATGTCCAGATTCCTCTGGATGGCATCTCTTCTCTCCATCTTATCAACCAAACCACATAGCTTGGTGCCACTGGCAAATTTGCTGAGGGCACACTCAATCCTACTGCCCATCTCACCAACAAAGGTGTTGAACAAGACCAGTCCCAGCACCCATCCCTGAGGGACACCACTTGTTACTGGTTTCCCTGAAGAAATGTGTGGTTTTCCTCTTTTTGACTGTTAGTTCTCTCTTTGAATATTTAATGTACTGGGCTGCATCTTGATTCTGACATGGTGAACAGATCAGGCTGATGAAACTTTCCTTTGTGGATGGATTTATTGGAGAAATTTTATGCAGTTATACTGATTAGCAGAGGAAAAGATAGAAAGATTACTTAGGATGATATTCCAGTTTGCATTGCCTCTGGTAGAGCTCCTTTTCAGGACTCTTATCTCTGACTTTATCCTGTGGGGTGCTGAAGCCAGTAGGAGCTGGCAATGCTGAGCCTGTTCTAGCAGGTGCCTATTGCCTTGTAGTGTAACCATTTTCGACATATTGAATATGAACATCATGAATAGCAAGGTACATCTGGAAATTTCACTCTGATCTGTTTCTTTTACCATTTAAAAGCAGCTTAATATGCATCTTGTCATTAAAAAAAAAAAAAGCCAGAAAGAACAGCCAGCCTCTTGACTGGTTTTGTCTGTTACACTGCATACACAGTGTATATCCATGTGTCATAAGAGATTCTTTTGCAAAATAGAGACCAATTTCATCTTTCTTAAGCAGTTGCACAAGAAAAGCCACAATATTTGAAAAGTAAAGTATGAATCAAATTTTTTTACAGGACCCAACCAGAGGAACTGAAATTTGCAATCAGCAAAAATTAAACTGCTGCAGCAGCACTTACTGTGTCCAGGTGGTGTGTGTTTGGAGGCCAGGCTGCATGACATCAGTTCTCTTTTAATGTGGGTGAGCTGCTGGGGCAGCATGGTCTCAAAACCAGCTTAACCCAGAGGAAAGTCTCAGGCTATTTTATGCAAAGAAAAAGAAAATTTTGCTTTGAAGCAGATGAAGAATGAAGTTACTTGTCTGTGTATATGTAACACTTTTTTAGCTGTATTATCTCAGAATACAAAAAAACCACTATTTAGTGAATGGAGAAACTGAGGCGCAGAAAGATGAGATGACTTGTCCAAAGGTCGCAGGGGAAATAACTAGAAAAGCCAGCAACTGAAGCTAAGTATCCCTTACCTTTTCCAGGAGACAGAGCTGAGCAAAAGCTGTCACACAAGCTATGCATCTTCTCAGTGGAAAAAGTGCAACAAAAATATTTATTCTTTAATTTAGTCTTCTGGCAACCAGATGACACATCCTTGGTAGTTAGTGCTTCATGAATTGGTGTTCTTAGCTCAGTTCCAGGGGGACGGTTAAGCATAACCAGAAGCAGTATTGACAGTCTCTGTGCATAGACCAAGAATCAACAGGAATGGGAGGCATTAACAGTTTTCTGTTCTGGAAGTGCCTCTGCTGGATGCAAGACTGCTGTAGGAGAGTTTTTACTGTTGTAATCCTGTGTTAGCATACAGTGTAGAATGTAAGTCTTGGCTCATCAGGAATTGCCAGTCAGCAGCTTCTCATTGCTCTCAGTGAGGAGTGAAAAATGCAAATAAAGAAGCTATGTTTTGTCTCAGACTTACTCAGTGGCAGTTGTCTGAACAGTTGTGCTTTTGCTAGAATCTGAGCAAGTGCAAACACAGACATCTGATTGTTTCACACTTGCCTAGTCTGCTTGTGTATGTGTTAGCTGCTGAAACTAACTCTTCTCAACACTACGCAGAAGTACTTTTAAAAGCAGTAAGTGCAAGACTGAGTTCCCCATTCAAGCACACAGTGAGCACAAAGGGTGTGAAAGACAAAAATGAAGTGAAAATGTTTGTGGTTTGAATGTAGTGCTGGTGATGCCCCTGTGTTCACTAGGAAAAGCCAGTCTGTTGAAGCAAAGTAAAACTGTCTGAGGCCAAACTGAATCGAAGGAGAGATTTCAAAAAAGCCTTCTTATAGAAGGCAGTATATAGAACATTTCATTTCTGTGGCTTCTCTGCATTTGGTTTTTGGCGAGGAACTGCAGCTTCAGAGGTGCCACACAAAGGAAGTTTCTTCTCTGTAATTTTTTAGCTCTGATGTTCAGCCTTAAAGTTTGAAGACAAAGAAGGAGTTGAATCCTGATATTTACTGCACAAAGCTGTCCTTCAGGACAAGAGGGTTTATTGTTGGTGTTTTGCACTTCTCTGCACACTTCTGATATTTCAAGGCTTCATCTGCCTCCTTGTCATTAATTTTGAAAATATATCTTCAGTGGACACCCTTGTTGGGTGTTGTCCTAATTCTCCTTATTTTCACATAAAAAGGTTTTTATTCACCAGCTGATTCTCTCAGAGGCCATTACTGCCTTGTTCAAACTAACACATACCAAAATAAAGAGTAGCATGCTATATCTCTACAAACCAGGATACTGTTGAACCTTTTGAGATTGGTGAGTCTTTTTTGAGGAAGAGTGGTTTGGGGAGAGGTGAAGCAAAGCCCTTACAGGAATGTTACTTTCGTTTACTCTCACTTCAGCTGATGTGATCTTTCTATAAAACCAAATCTTAATGCTTGAGACACCTGATACAGAAGGTACTGTAGCCCAAGGTGGTGTTAGACTGTTTCTGTCCTGTTCAGTATCCTTTCACCAGTACAACCTCCTGTTGTGTCTTGTTTCACATGTCACAAACCCTCAGTTGTCCCCACTGGGACTAGTTGGTGCATAGCAGAACACACCATTAATATTGTGGATACATTGAGATTATGTTTTCAGTATTTCCTGGCCATTAGAAACAGTTTGATATGAGAGTGTATGAGAGATGCCATTATCCTGGAATTCCTATTTCACATCATTATCTTTGAGTATGGTAGACCAAACCAGGAGGTACTCCTACCAATTTCACTTCAATTCACTGCTTAAGGTTTTGATTTATGTTTGTAAGCATTTCTAAGTGGGGTGAATATGACAGTTACCACCATGACTGTTAGCCCTGCCACATTCCTAGAAGCTGAAGCCCCATGGTATGAGTGGATGTCTGGTGTTTTTATCCTCAGCTCCTACAGTTTACAGTTTTGTGTGTAGATGCAGACAGAAGACTGCAGTGGTTTGATTAAATACTCAGATGTTGAGTTGTGTAAAGCAGCAGATGCACATCTGTGCGGCTTTGTCTGAAACAGAGGTGTAACCTTCAGGAGAGGAAGGAACAGAGAGTAGAGGACAATAATTGTTTCAACCATCTCATTTAAATCACTGTGTGAATTAGAGTCACAGTCCTTAGCCCAAAAGAATAAGTAATAGTTTATAGTTACCTGTAGGATGGCAGCTGGAGTAGCTGAGGATTAGGCACTTGCTCATTTTGCTACATACACATCAAGAGATGGTAAACACTAAGAAAGTGGTGAGAAAGACACCTTGGGGCTTTCAAACAGTATTTGCCAGAGCCTCTCTGTTGGAGGGCTGTATATCTAGGACAGGCTGGCAGTCTGCTATGGATATTGGTTTGTTATGGACTGTGTGAAGGCAGGAGATGTGAGGGTGGGTAGAATCACTCAGGCATGGCCTTGCTGTATAACTACTTGTGTCTAGACTGAACTCGGGCTCTCCCAACCCTTTGCTGGTCACCTAAGTCAGTTGCTCTATTTATTTATTTAGCCAGTTTAACTACAGATGATATTTGAGTGACAGTTTCAAAGGAGGAAGGGAAACACATACTGTCTTGGTCTGCTTCTGTTTTCTAGGCTTACATTATTTTCATGTGTTTGCTGTGTAAGCAGTTTTCAATTTAGCTGATGGGATTGGTCAAGAGAGTTGAGACTTCCAGATGAAGTGAGAACAAACTCCCTTGGGGGTTTTGTTGCCTTTTGGTTTGGGGTTTGCTTTTTTGGTGTATGGGGTTAATTTGGACTTGAGTATGCTTTTTTCTGACTAATGATTCACCAACTGTGGCACTAATGACAGAAACCTCATGATCATTCTGTTGCAAATCTTCCTATTTAGAGATGTATTACCTTGCCATTCTAATGGCATTTAAGTGAAATTTGACTTTTTCCTAAATTAGGAAAGCATTTATGGGTTCAGAACTTGACAAAATTAGTTATACAAAGGTCGCCTGATTCAGGGTTATGGGACAAAACTGGAGAGGTGTTAATATAGTCTTCAGAACTAGGAGGCAGGGTGTTGGGTTTCTTCCTTATTTCTCGTGTTACATGCAGAAACCCTTGTTTTTTTTCTGTGTTAATCTGCCATTACTGTTCATTCGCCAGCTTGGATTGGAGCTGGCCTGTGGTTATTGTAGTATAAAATAACCATTCTCAAAGTGACTCTAGAACTTGTTTTGACTTTCCAGATGATAAACAGAAGGGTGTGAACTGTTGAGAAATGAAGTATCTCTTTTGTTTTTTTCTTTCCTTCATGTAAAGGTTCTCAGTCCTTTTGCTTATAAAGGAAATACAGACCCGAAGATGTAAAGAAAATGGTAAGAGAAGAGATTAGAAAAATGTCTTTTACATGTTTCCGATTCAGCTGTCTATATGTACGAACTAAATTTTACAGGCAGTATTACAAAATGCCACATACATACTTTGCCCATTTATTAACGGGATAGTACCTCCTAGACTGTAGTGGAATTATGGGATTCTTGTTTGTTGGTAGTGAATTCTTGACTATTACTGATTTGAGTGGCATCTTGATGAGTTTACATAGCAGCAACTCCAAATTCATAACCTATTGATGTGTGGTACCAACTGCTAAAGCATGCATGAGCTGGAAATCTTGGCAGAGTCTGGAGTGAGTTATGGAAGGTATTCATGCATAAAGAGTGTGGTGTTAAATATTAGATGATGCTGCTGCTCAGCTGCTCTTATCTGCTTTGCAGGTCTTGAATTCTCCAGTTGCAGTAGCTGTTTCTTCAATAAAACAACAGCAAAAAGTTTGCTAGTTTTTCATATACTACTATGTAAATATTTAATATATTCATATATAGAGAGATTCATTTCAGTGGTGATAGCACATTAGGAGCTTTAATACTTGCTGCTCTGAGTTTTAAGAGGGGGAAAAAAAAAAGGAATCAACAAATGAGTGGAGGAAACTGAGGCCAGAGTTCTTCAGAGGCAGAAATAACTTTAGCAGAATAACATGATTGCTCCAAAGGCTGGGTATGAGGGAGCCACAAGAAAGCATTTCTGTTCATTTCTGGGTGATAGCTTCTTTGTTGGAGAACAGATGAGCTCACAGCAGAGCCAAGAGTAGGCACAGTCAGTCATAGGCACGCCCCAGGAAGGGAACTGAGAGAAAGGATTTTTGAAAAGACAAAAAAAGGCTAAATAAATCCAACCAGAAGAATCAGGAACTGGAATCTCCTTTTCCCCTATAAAGCAACTAAAGAGCTGGTAGCATGAGAAAAACTGAAATGCCAGTTGTCTGACATACTACTTCATGCCCTTTCCTGTGTGCAAACCCCATGTGTTTCTGTACAACAGCAGGGACCACATTCGTTTTTCCCTGTCTGGATTTGCCATCTCAAATATACTGCCTGGACACTGTGCTGGTTGGTGTATACTGCTTTGTCTTCCCTCCTCAGGAAATGAGTGTGGTAATCATAGTGTTTACTGAATAAACAGCTCAATACCATAGTCATTTTTGTTTATGTGTGTTTGTGACAGACATAATCATCATACATGAGGACAAAGAAGGCTATATGGGAAACAGTGTGGAAATGAGAAAAGATTAATGGGGTATACAGCAAGAATGACTAATTTTTGGAGAGGTCTTTTGAATTAATCTAATACTGCTGAAAATCAGGCAAAGTAGTAAATCAGACAAGTAATAAATTCATACACTTGTGCAGCTAAAATAGAAAGATTTCTTGAATTATCCATTTTGTTATTGAAGTTCTTAAGAGTGCAGTGTCTGGCTTTGTGCATGAGCTTCTCGAGTTGTCAGTGTCCAGAAAAGAGCAACAGGAATATTCTAGAGGAAAGCTTGAATGCATTTGGATTTCTGAGGCTGAAAAAGTTACTGAGATGAAGAGAATAAACTCTTCTCTGTATCTGTAGTTGATAGGACAGGAAGTAATGGGTTTAAATTGCAGCAATTGGGAAACTTAGGAAATGCTTTCAAAAAGTCAGGGTAATGAAGAACAGATAAAGGAAATGTTGTGAAGTGTCTGAAACTAGTTCTTGTTGAGAATGAATGAGATAGACTGCTGACAGGAGTATAAAATATACTGTGCTCCTGCCTTCTTGTACAGGGTGGTATTCTATCTCTTACAGTCCTAATTTCATTCTTTGATTTTTAGACAGTGAAGAGGAATTAGTCAAAGGCTTTTTAAATTGCTTTCTGGCAATGTTACTGTCTGATTATTTCTTCTTACCTTTATGCTTTCAGAACTCTTACCCTTTCAGTCTCATTGGAATTTGTGCAGGCTCTTTAATATATCAGAGGGAAAAATTAGGGAGTTTAGCTTCAAGTTGTCCCTTGCTGCCTTGAGCTGAGCTGGCTGACACTATGCTGAAGTAGTTTACAAGCTGGCTGAGAACAGGCACAGTAACTTCCACAGTGAAGTGGCGACCAAGTAGAAGAGATGGTAATGTCCTAAATCACTCCAGTCCTTAGCAGAGTAAATGTAACTTAGTTTTGTAAACCACTTTGAACAAGTTACCCTAACTTCTCTGAAAGCCAAACATACGTAAAAGCAGAATAAATCCCTAAAGACACATAAGGAGTGTGGATTCTTTTTTGAGAAATAATATTAAACAGTAAAACAGGAGTAAGCTTGGAACTACAAGTTTCCCCAAAGTCAGAGTGTGGAATCCAGTTTTATGATGCTGTTACTTAAGGTAAGAAGGGGCACCGTGGCAGGAGACATCCTGTGATACTGTGGGTGGCTCTTTCACATTTGTGAGAGATTAATCATGTAAAATTATTGCCTAGATCCTCTCTTTTTGCCAGGTAATTTATTTTCTTCCTGGTTTCATATAGACCTTGCAAATATGGTGACCTGATGATTTTGTGGCAATCCGTATATTGTGTTTGGAAGCTCTTACCTAGTATAAAATCAGCCAAAACCTCTTTACATGACCTGGTTTATATATTTAAAATGCAGAATGCTTTAGAAAACTCTGTCCCTTTTCTATTTCATTTTACCTGAAATAAACCTCCCTGGATTTAAGCAATCTCAGCATCCAAAAGACAATATAAATTGGTGACAGGAATGTCAGAATACTGATATTCTTCGTCATATGAGGAGCATAGTTGGTTTAAACCTCCTTGTAGCTACGAAAGAAGATGCCTAACTTAAGAATTTTCTCTTTGTAGTTGGAATAGCATGCAAGTCCCTCACATTTCTGGCTAGTCACTTGGGTCAAAAGAAGAGCAGCATATGTCTGCCTGGATTTTCAGAGGTATAAGTCACTGCACCATTTTCAGATGTACATGGAAATTCTCTTTCCATGTACTCCTGGGGGAACTGGGCACTACCTGTCATCTTTTCTTATGTGTCTGGCTCTGCTATCTCCACAACAAGGAACATCATAGTAGAATGGAGGTTTGCTGTGGAGATGGAAGAATGTTGCCTGTTCATGAGTTGCAATTTAGCTCCAGAACCTGGCTGTTTTCAGCTTTTTTGAATGTCCTTGGCATGTAGCTGCCTCATTTCCAATCATCTTCGTCCTGCCTTGTTTCATTTTGCTGTGAAGTGGTTCCTCACACCACTTCCTTAGTGTGGTACAGATGTATTTTTTTTACTCTTGTAGGCAGCATTTTCCCCTTAGCACTCTTGCCTCTCAGCCTGATATTCCCACACTTTATAAATATGCTGGCAGTGGTGCCATAAGCTGTCCCTTCTTATTTATGGATGGAGTTGCAAATTTGATCCAGATGGTGCTGTTTTCTAAAGTCTGCTTCTGAAATCTGTTTGCAAGATAGGATCTGCCGGAGCATATGCCTGATCTCCTGGTTTCAGATCTCCTTTCAGGACTCCTGGTTATTTTTGCTGTGTGAAAGTTCTGCTTCCTTCAGTGCCTTGAATCAATGGGATTGGATCTTTTTGTTTGCCACCACAGCATAGGCAGTGTCTGAGAACTGCGTAGACTTGTTATTTTGTCATCGTTTCCAAGAGACTCTGCTCTTAGAGCTTAATAAGAACAAATATTATTTTGATATACTGTAAAATGACAATTAGTGATGCCATTAGCAATAATTAGTAACTTTGTGTAGGGAGGCATTTGACAGTAGCCCTCGCTATAATAGGGGATGTGGTTTCTCAGAATGTGAAGCAGAGTGCCAGCCACATTTAATGGTACGCACACTGGCTGGGTGTGTTCAAGCAACCCAAGACCATGTGTAGCTTGGGTACTATCTTTGAGTTTCTCTTGAGGACTTAATCTCATGCAATTTGGATTGCCTCTTTTTCTTATCTCTCTTTTATCTCTTTAGGTGCTTACATTCCTTTGTTCTCAAAACCAAAGGAAAAAAAAACAGTCATCTTTGGGGTGTAGTGTGCTTTAGCATTTGTTCTTAAGCATGCAGATTATCACAGAAGGCCTTGAGAAGGTCTGTGACAGGTTGAGGTTTACAAAGTTGTATCTCTGGAGAGCAGAATAAAACCCAACACAATTGTGCAGCAGAGGTGTATAATGACGTATGGTGAGGTTTGTGCTTCAGACAAATTGAGACCAGCTTGGCTCAGGATTCAAAGGGCAAAGAATTAAAATATGACTCTTTCCACCCTCCCCAGAAGAGCCTCCCTCAAACACCTTTTGATCTTAAGCTAAATTATTATGGTTGGTATGCCTCTGCTCTATGTTATTTCTCATGTAGTTCATTTATTGGTCCATAATCATCAGTTTACACATTCAGATGCTTATTTTAGGTATATGCTGGCAGCTAAGCAGGAGGAGCATGGGTGAGCTTATCTTCTCCCATGGTAAGCCTGAACTGTACTTCATCATGGGACAGAGCTCTGTTTTGTCCATGCATTTAAGTCCATTAGGCTTAGAGGAGACTGAATCACTAATGACTGGGGGGGGATGGGATACTGGAAATGGCTATTGTTCAAAGCTTTCAAATCACACTGGTTCCATTGTGAGAACAACCTTGCAAAAGGGAAATGTTTTATCATCACCTTCTACAGATTCAGGCCTGGGGGAACTTGGCAAACCTGCTTCTGTGTGTTAGTACCACGCTGCAAAAAACATTTGGACAGTGACCCAAATCCTCTTTCAGGTGACCACTGGCTGCTGTTGACAGGTACTGAACAGATACATGCTTTGATGTGTAGAATTGTTGGGACAATTTTGACTTCTCTGTTTTAATGGATGTAAAACCTCAACAGTGTGTTAAGTGCTTTTTAAAAGAGAAGCTGGAGCAGAAAGGCAGTTGTTCTGTTACATCACATTAGCATTGCAGCTTTTGGATAAATCTGTTTCCATAACCTCCAAATACAAAAGCTGTTTATATATGATCAGACAACATGTTAACAATACTTGCCTCTGGAGAAAGCTGTGACACCAGAAACCATTGATACTTGCGAACCACTACTTGATTATTTGGCAAAATTGGTATGTAGGGCAGAGTTACTACTGCCTCATCTGTCTTACCAAGAGCCTCACTGTCATCAGTGACAAACTTAAAAATTCCCTCTTTTGACAACAAAACAATGTTAACTGAGGACAGTGTTGAAATTTGTTCCGTGGAGGGGTTTGACTTTGCTGTTGTCCCTGCCCCTCTGCATGCACCTCTGGAGGTGTTGTGAAGACTCCTGGTCAGAAACAGTGAATGTAGAGCGCAAGGAGGACATGCGAAATCGGTAAATGAAGAGGCAAATGCTCCATTCCTGGCAGTGTTCAGGGTCAGGCTGGGCAGAGCCTTGGGCAACATGAACTAGGATGAGGCATCCCTGCCCATGGCAGGAGTTGGAACTGGATGATCTTGTGATCCTTTCCAACCCAAACCATGCTATGATTCTATGAACAAACAAACTGGTTTGGCTGCCTTCTAGTGTTATCCTGTTGTTCTTACAGCTCTGCAAAGAGATCATTCTACTGCTCCAAGTTGCCTTCATGTTAACAAACTGCTGAGGCACTTATGTACAACATGGACTTGTCTTTTCTGTGTATCTTGTGCAGTGTACTGCTGAGCAAACTTTGTAAATGTTTGTTTTAAAACACATGGATTGCCAAAATTGGAGAGAGTTCTCTAATTCCATGTCAATATTGGCTCAAACAGCCACATTAAAAATAGATAGCTATGTTTTGTTTTTTTTTTTCCACAGCTGAACACACAATATTGTACTACCCCTTGCTGAAAGAATCTTCTCTCTTCTACACTTCTTACAACAGGACTAAAATGGGTTGGGATTTTTTGAGGGGTGTCTGTCCTCAAACCAGATTTGCTCATAGCTGTTCTAATTTTTTAATACCAAGGAATTCATAACTAGTTTCCACACACTGTGTCTTTTCTTACTGAGCTGCTGGGACAGGGGCTCAGTTTTTGTGGTCTGGAGGACGTGAAAGAAAGAAGGGGTCAGGGAGAGGTACCTGGTTTGCCTTGTTTTAACTGATGTGGAAGAATAAATTGTCTTGATTTCATTAATATTGGCGGAAACTTTTCTGAAAGTCTGGCAGAAAAAATGGAGCAATTTCTTCTGCTCTCTCCTACCCCCCTTTAGATTTCTTTTGGGCAAATATTCATCCCCATGCCCATAAAGTGGGTTATTCAATTGCTTCTTCCAAGTAAGGCGTTTGCAGTGAAACATCCTATCATCACATATATAGCTTAGTTGGAAAGGAAGGTGTTCTCTGATTTTTTTAATGAATTTTTTTTCTGCAGATCCTAACATTCCTTTCCCTATATGAAAATTTCCAACCAAACCCTAGGCATTTCCTACAACACAGTGAGATTAATTTCAGATTTGTGGTTCAAAGCTTTTTTTTTTTACACTTTTGTGTTGAAAGAATATCGTAAGTAGAAGACAGCGTTTTCCTGCTGCATTTTAAGATTTCAGGAAATACAGTGTTTTCAATGGGGAAATTGTTTAATCCCAAATTAGTGAGATAAGTGGTGTCATGTGGCTATTCCTACCATTGGCAGCTGATGGTTTAGGAGCCCTTTCTAAGAGCTGACTCTGCAGCTGAGTGCCCTGTTGACAATGGCTGATGCAGGAGCCTGGAGGTTTGGATGCGGGAGTTGGAGTGCAAGGGGAGCTGCCTGTCCTGTTTAAAAGAAGTTTTGTCACTGATTTAGCAAACTTTCCTTATCAGATTCTTTTTCTGCCCTTGCAGTGGTTCTCAAGATGAATTAGGCGGCTGGCTCTTCTGTGCCTGCTTCTGTAAAACAGGACTATCAGAGGCACTGATTATAAAGACGGCTTAGATATTAATGTACTTTTATACCTTTGGAAGTCTTGAAGGAGGGAAAGTTTTAACATTAGTGTTGTGAGTTTTGGGAGCCAGAGATGCATTGAGCAAGGAACATCCTGAACAGAATGACAGTCAAAGAGAGCAGTGTATAGTTAAATGTGCGCCATGAATTTGCCTTTTATGATGTTTTTGGGTGGATTTTGTAGTAAGGTCTTCAATTTTTGCATAAAATGATGGCATTGTTGATGTCGGGAGAGCTTGGAAAGAGGGGAGATGAAAGAAAGAGGTGAAATTCTGGTTATCATATGACACAACTACTTAGAGCTTTGTGTCTTGGGCAGTGGTGGTTTTACTGTTGCTCTTGGTTTTGGCACTAGATTCTTCCCTTTTTGATGTAGCAGCTGTCCAGAAAGAGTCCGGGGTGCACTGTAGTTCCTTTCCAACTGACACCTGTTTTGAGTTTGGTTTTTTTTACACATTTACAGTGTTAATAAGCTAGTTTTGCCCAGTAAGTGAGAGCAGAAATTGACATCACTGCAGTTGGAATTCATGTTGCAATGAGGAAATCAGAGCGTGCTGTGTATTTGTGCTGCTGCTTCTCCATAGTTAACTGTTGCAGAAGTTACAATCTCTGTTTGCATATTTTCCTTTGAAACTTCCTGTGCAACACAAAGCATATCCCACCTTTGCACAGGTTAGTTATCAGTGAACAGCTGTTCAGGTGTGTTAACCCAGAGCAGTCTGCCCGTGCATTTAGCTTTTGGAGTGGCACTGGGTTGTTTTGTGGCGTTCTGCTGCTGACTTTGATGCAGACTAGAAATTCCCGCAGAAGCCTGGGAACCGTTTTGAGAGGTGCCAGGATTTGAGAGCTTTTCCTTCTCTTCCTTGAACACATCAGCATCTCTGGGAAGCATGAATTTGAATTATAGGGAGAAGGAGAAAGATATGTAGGATGGGAAAGGGAGCAGGAAAGAGGAAAACCAGAGGGGAGGGAGGGGCAAGAGAAGTGGCTAGAGAAAGGGAAATGGAGACACAGAGAAAGAGCTGTTTCCCCTCTTATGAGGAAAGGGAGCCTTCAAATCAAGATGACTTACTTCAGCTGTGCAGGCCACTTTATACCCATGAACTTGCAATTAAATGCGGAAGTGGCAGACGAGGCAAGCTAAAAGAAGATATTGTTAAATACTCTGCATTGGAGGATGCAGAGAGAGACTCAGAAAATGGACAGAGCCCAAGTAATGAATAAGCACTCAGTTTCCTGGGATTCTGCTGCGGGTGGGAGGAGTGCTGGAGGTGCTAGAGGCCTCTGTCATTCAGAAACGCTGCGGTGGCCAAAGCCCTTTGTCCTTGTCCCCTGGATGCTGCCACAAAGAGAGGTTTTATTCAATTTCATGGTGCTGAGTCGACAGGCCTCTTTCTACTAAGAGAAGGGTTTCTTCCCCAGGACAAGCTCTCAGCTTTGCAGAGTGAACCTTGATTGTTGTTTTGCTTGGAAGTACATTGTTTGCTGCTAGAATATGTCTTGATCTTTTGCCTAGATAACCTCAACTGGTTCCTATTTTGCTTTGGAAAATGTAGCTGATGATTTTTTTTCTGGATTATTTTATGTTATGGAGATGCCCAAAAGGAGTCAGTGCTGTTACTTTGTGGGTTGGCCAGAAGGTTCTAAAGTGGCTTTGTTTTCTTCTGGATTACAGGTTGAGTTTACCTTGTCATCTGTTGACAGCTTGGTTGTAATTTTGGGTCTCTGGTAACCTCTGCTGTCTGGAGGGACATAATCCCCACTTATTTCTGTAAGTCCATTTTACCTCTTGCTCTTATGGCCAGAAGGTGAACTCTTAAACTTGGAACATGAGCTAAAGCTTTGAAAGTATTTTGGAGTTCTTCAGGCTGGAGGATGCTGTTTGTGTGTGGGGTTCCTGGGAGCCAGGATCAGACAGTGATTTGACAGAATAGGATAAAGCCATCGTGTTCATTCCCCTGTCATATACCTTTTGAGTACTGGAATGGTGAATGGTTTTCTTAATGTTTATGAAGACCTTGGAACACAAAGGGTGCTTTGTTGACTTTAACAGCATCTGATCTACATATTTCATAACCTGTGAGAACAGAATGGGGGTTCTCATACCATGATCTGCCAAACTCTCTGAAGTAAAGGAGATTTAACTTCAGTAAGAAGTGAATGCATTCTTTGGGATCAGCCCTTATCTCACGAGTCTGTGGCAAGCATCTGAAATGCTCATGTATTAAAGATGTTTCTGTAAACTAGGTTTTTGGTTTGCTTGGGTTTTTTACTCTAAGGACTACAGCAATATTCAAAGTATAGCACATGATTTAAGCTGTAGTGTGTATGTTATTAGTAGGAACTAGGATGTGTCCCAGCTTGTAAAGAAAGTAGGTCATTCTGATTCCTCTGTAGCATGACAACTCCAACACCAACTTGCCTCAGCATTTGACATGAGGCTGACACAAGCCCTTGTCTAGGGCGGTTATTTTGATAGCCTCTCTGACTGGTACTTTCATAACATTATGCCAGTTCCTTTTAACCTGCTTCTCTTCCCAGGGTTGTGTCTGCCTGATTGTTTGGAACTGTTTAGAAGATTATTTCTTTCACATATACAGGACTGGATTTGGGAGACTGACCTGTGTTGGTACTGCTGTGGAAGGGACAACAAGCGGGTTTTTCTGCTGTCGTTTGATGGGGAAGAGGTCCAGAAAGCTGATGCAAAGCTAGTAGTTCTTTTTGTTACTATAATGCTATGTGGATTAGGCATTGTTGTAAAGGAGGTACTTGGCTGCCTGATACTGGATATCCGCAAATTGTTTCTACAATGCAAACGTAGCTGTTAACTAACTATTGCATTTGTAACTTCTGCCACTGGATAACATACTGCACTACCTGCTATGAAATGTAGATTCCTAGTGAATACAGACCAGCTTTGTGTGAATTTCCCATTCTGTGTGGCACACCTTGCTGTCTACATAATATGCTCACCCCATCAAGGTTCACCCAGTCATGACTGGGAAAACCTATTGAAAACATCACCTCTGTATCAATAAATGCGACTGCTTTGATCACAACCATGAAATGACTGGAAGTCTGGGAATGACATCCAGTTGTAAGCTTTTATTTATTTTATTTTATTTTTTTTTAAGATTGGAGGAGCTTCCCAAAGTTTTGTGCCACATTTCAGGTCTGCAGAAGAACCGGGTTGGCAATCATAGGATGGGAGTTGTCTGAAATACATGCTATCAGTACATGCCTGCTGCTTGTAGTCAACACTGTCAGACTTGGATGGAATGTGAAATAAAACAGCTTCCCAAGGAAAGACCGCTTGTGTATCTCAGACTTTTGTTTGTGGTTAGGGAAAGCATTGTTGGAGTTTTACTTGGAGTAGTTCATCCCTCCCATCATTTCCAGCTTTGAATACTCCTGGCTAAATTGGTGATTTGGACCTTGTGCAAAGATTCCTGTCTAAGGGAAGAAGTGTCTGTTTATAATTTTGCTTTCTTTCCTCTCTATTTTCAAGCATATGGAAAAGATGTGGAGTAAACAATATCGAATAAATTTATTCTGCACTGTCATCTACATGATTTAATCACAAACTACTGGGGTTGCATTGTGCTTTGCCGGCATGAACGTTTTATCCCATGAGGCCTTTCAGGCTGCTGCATGAGTTATCATTGCTGCCTAAACCAAATCCCTGGAAAGGATTATTGCCCCGTGGCAGGCAGCCATTTGAGTTTTTCTTGAAACACTCAATTCCAGTGGCTAGTTCTGGTTGTGTTACTGTGACCAGCTGGCCAGCATGTAACTTTGGGTTCTTTGCGTGAGCAGAAAGAGACTGGTGGAAATGGACAGTGGGATCATGGGAGGGCAGTACAAACAAAGGATAAGACTTTAGATTCAGTTGGGAATCAAAGGCAGGTAGAGGAAATAAACGTTCCTGGTAAGATTGATTACACATTAGCAGCTGGAATTGACATGTGTCAAAGATCTCTTTTGTTGCAGCCCCGCACCAACAGCCATATGGTAGCGCTGTGAGGGAGTTATGCGTCAGACAAACTCCAGCTGTCCTTACCTTCAGCTGAACTCTTATACTGTTTGCCCCCATGTAAACAGATGCCCCTTTGCACTCTCATTCATGTTTCACTGAGATTTCAAAATAGGGAGACAGGAATTACTTTTTTTTGTTTGGGCAGTATTTCTTTTTCTCTGTAGACGATAAAGCTGGTAAGAGCTCAATGTAAAGAAATATCACAGTAACAAGAAGCATTGTATACTAGCAGGACTCGGAGTATATAGCATAGAATACAAGCAGCTGCAGCAGCTATAATGCTTATTGTTAACAACACCAGCATTTTAAATGTATACACATGTGCATGTTTAAATGGGTAAGTAAGAAAAGATGGCAAGGAAAGCTGCCTAGTGTCAGCCAGCATCTTGGTAGAGGCTAGAGCAGGTTATTCAGTTGGGTTGGTTGAAGTGATGCAATGGAAACTGATTGTCCTCTGCTGTAACCTGGCTGAATTCTCTGTTGGATCCAGCACACAGATGATTCTGGACCACGGTTTTCAGAAAGGAACTGTTTCTGTCAGAGGCCAAAGCACAGTCAGCATACAAGGAGGGAGACCCAGAGCTGCAAGTTAGTGTGGCTGAGTATCCTGCAGCCAGGATGGCAGTGTTAAAGAAGAAATGCTATATCTTCATGGAACACTGAGCCAGGGACACATCTGCATCCTAAGTCAGCGTATCTGAGGTGGAATAAGTTACATGATGGGCTTCGTGTGTAGCTCAACTGCTCATTGAAGCTTAGTAATATTGCACCATGGTGTGCATTGTGTCTTTTTTTGTGCTCTTTGTGTTTCATGACTGTTGTAACTCTCTCATTTTCTCCTGGGAGTTTGCATCCTTTTGCGTATGTAAACCTTGCCAGCCTCACTGATGCAGGATGTGCGAATGAAATCTTCAAGTTGAAACGCTGTAACCTGGAATAATCTCTAGAAAGGTGATCCTCTTCAGTGATTCTTCCAAATAGTCCTGTCAAGCAGTCCTGTTGGGATTAGTACAAAGTTTAGGCTATTGTGAGAAACAGTCATCCATCTTTCTGCATGAAGAATGCAGGGCTGCTGCTTGTTTGCTGTGCTATTGTAAGATCTCAAGTGTAAGAGGAATGAATCTTGTGTTTCCCTTTTGATGGATTTAAGTTCCTAAAGTGTGTATCCAGGTTTTTTTGTCAACACCTGAATCCTCCCACCCCTCAAAAAGGGAGGCGGATTTTAAAAAATCTTGTGGAATCTGTTACCAGAATTTTCTCTCAGGGTGAACTGACTGAAGGCAGTAGAGGGAATTATAAAGGGTCAAGAAAACAGTTTCTTTCACTTTGTCATATCTGGTACAGGTTCTGGAATCACCTGGGTTTTAGCTGGGAAAACCGAACAGAATGGGATTTGGTAGATGTGTTTCAGTCCTGAGTAAACTATCAGGTGTCCTTTGTTCTTGCAGTGCATGTATTTTTAACAGTCTGAATACTTCTTGACTAAATCTGTGTTGTTCTGATATCCTCATAATGCTTTTGAAAGCTGAAGCACAGCAATGGGCTCACTTTGCTGCTGTTGGCTGGAGCTCCCTTGGCGCTCACTGTCGCTCGTCTGTTGTTGTACATTATTCAGAAGCAGTCGAGTGGAGACAGTTTTATACAAGTTCACAGGAAGAAAATGGGGGCAAATCTCCATGAGGATGGTTCTGGCTGATGGTACCTTCTCCCAGATGAGACTGCTAGAGAGAGGAGCTGCTCAGAATGATTGCTTTTCCTTCTCTTAAGTTACTCGTTATAGGCACCAAATCAAAGTGAGCTCAGGAATTACGCAGAGGAGTTTTTAGATCCTCATATATTCCTTGCATCTAAAAGGCCTTTTATAGTTGTTTAATGCAGTATTTACAAGTTTTAAAGCTCTGTCTGCAAACATAATGATAAATAATAAAAATACTTAGCCCCAGAGTTTGGAACTGATTCACTACTGCTCACAGGATTTATTTATCCACAGTCTAAAGAAGTGTCAAAGTCTAGAGAGGGAAAGGAAAACTCAAGAGTTAATACTGATTACAGCCTGAAATCACCAGGAAGCTTTGGCTCTGATTCTAAGGGCAGTTACAGGAGGTCTCAAGGTGAGATGTCCTTCAGCTCCTGGTCTAAAAACATCACAGGTGGGATGTTGTTTTTAGTAGTTGTTTTTAATTTGCTAATTCATATTTTCCTTTTGTGAGGCACCGCAGTCATGTACATTCATGTATCTTACCAGAATAATTTCTGGATCAATCATGTGTTTCCAGGGGCAGAATTAAAAGAGGTGCTTTGAATTCTAAATCATGTTATGGCCCGCAGGCTGCTTTTGTGGATAGCTTTGATTTCATGTGTGTTGATGTTCAGCACTTGATTTGACTGCTGTATGTTGCTGCTGAAGATGAGTAAGAAATGTTCTTTGCAGCCTAGTAGCCAGGAGAGAGGGAGACAAAGACAGGTCCTTCTCATTTGCTGATCTTTAGCAGGGCACTAATTGTGACTGGAAACAAAAGAAGAAACTTCATGTGCTCAGTAGTTCAGCAAGAGAATTGTGCTGTAGTTTGGATTACTGTTCATGCAGAAAAGTGAAATGCTTATCCAGACAGTCTGCTGAGGAGCTTCAGCCCCAGCTACTGACCAGCTGGAGGTTTTCTGTTGCCACAGCAGCTTAGGAGTTGGTTTACTGCACCCTTCCCTCCTGTTTTGTGTGACTGATTACTGTGGCAAATGTAAGTTCACTTGCCCTGAAGGGTTAAAAACTATTTTTCAAAAACTGTTTTGTATTGAATCTCTGCTTAGGAGAGTCTTTGTGATTTCTTACAACTAGTAACTCAGTTAAAATGAGAACAGACCTGAAATGCAGTGCCCCATGCTATCATGTGAGTGCTATGGTCTCCCCCATGGAGCACTGTGTTTGAAATTGTTCACAGCTTGGCCAGACCCTGCATACAGGGACCAACCCTATCTCTGACTTGGTGTCTAGGCAGTCTCTATCAGTCTGGCTCTCTCTCTGTCACCTCTGCTGATAGATCCAAATAGCTTTGTAGATACTCATCACTTCATTGGCATTGCAGATTTGATGCTGGGGCTTCTATATCATTTCAGCAGGGGGTGGAGTAGGTTGGGGGGTGTGTGTATGGAGGAGGGAAGTACACAAGGACTTGCCTCATTTTTGTCCTGTTCCTCCAGTTATCCTGTAGGAGATACCACATTGCTAGTTGCTGAAGCAGATCACTGGGTGGAACCAGCCTCGGAATGCCTTTTAGACCTACATGTATATATTTAATGCTATGTCATAGACTGTGATATAAAGAGATGTGATGCTGGAATGTCCTGAGAAGCTAACCTTAAATTAGAGGTGTGGTTCTGAAGGTACTCCCATGGGTGGAAATAATAGGGAAAGGAAAAGCTTTTTTTTTTTTTTTTCCTTTCCTACTTAACCCCAGCAGTACTGGTTAATGTGCTGCATTGGAAGGAATGGAGTGCAGAGTAAAGAAACTTTGCAGTTTGAAGGAGGAGGAAAAGAGGAAGATTTAGATGATAATAATCAGTGGACTATAGATCACAGATACCTACCATTTGTTATAAGCGTAGAAGGAACAGGACTGCTAACTCCTGGAGCACACAAATGACTGCATGGCTTGGACATCTTTGGAAGGAGTTGGACTCAAAGAATGCTACAGCGTTGTTTTTGTTCTGGTTTTGAGACAATAAAAATAAAAGGATAAATGTGAAAGAGCCTAGATAAATTAATCTAGCGTGTTATGGAACAATAGAGAGTATTTAGACTACTCTACCCAGTCTAACTGGATAGAAATTATCTTCAGGGAAGTCAAAAGCAGAAGTTAGCTCAGAATATTTTGCCTGGAGAGATGTGATCTTTTGTCTCTTGGGGCAAATCTATTCTGTAGTTGGGCAAGAAAGAAGCTCACACAGCTGCCATGTGTGGCTGTGCTGGCAGAGGCACACACAGTGAGCAAGACATAAACATATTTTTTTCCTGTGTAACTCCCCTGGGATTCTTGAAGACCCCATGAGCAGAATGAAGTGATTTTCTGAATATTATATGAGAATTGAAACTCTCCCTGCCTTGCTTGGTTCAGAGGAATGGCTGTGGCTGCAGGGAAGGAAGTTGAGGTGAGTTGCAGTGAATGCATGGATGCTACTCATTTTAGGAGGCCTTTAGGCTCACTATTCCCTGCTAATGCATTTATGGCTGTGATACATTATAGGCTGAACATCTGGCTTGGTTTTTACAGGCATTGCTAGAGTGTCATCTTCTCCTGAAGTGTTAAATTCCACGAAACACTGTAATTCTAGCCAAGCTGAGAAGTTAACCTCTACAGCATCATGAAGCTTGAGCTTCACATGGCTGCTTGCCTAAAGCTTGAAAGCAAACAACATTAACTGTGATACCATTAGGAATTGTACAGACCTTAGTGAGTCGGGTAGACAGTAACTCTCCCTCACTTCCTTACATAGTAATGTCTTAGATGTGTCTGAAAGAAATATGTCCCCCATCAAGACGTTGTTGGTATCTTTCTTCTTTGACTTCCACAGAATTTTGGTGAGGCAGATGGGCTTGAAACCTTTTAAGATTTAGGCTGTCTGTTGCAGCAAGGCAAAGATAGGCAGTAGCAGCATGCTTCAGCCTTCAGTACAGTACACCTGATCTGTATTTGAAATGAAAGCTGGATTTCTCTCTACTTAGACCACCACCAAGATTGCAGATGAGTGTCCACAGCAGTGGTGAGTTTCGAAGAATTATTGTAGCACATAGAACCTTTATTCACACAGAATGTTACTCGAGTGAGCTGAATTCAACTTGATGATCAAATTTGTATATAATCATACAAAAACATTTAGATGAACATATTTAAAATTTTTTTTACCTGCTTCAAGCCCTGAAGTACCCAGTCTTCTCTCTATTCCAATGGATTAACAGCAGCACCATGTTTCAGATTGTGTCTTCTAGGCACATGTGTCTTGCCAGAGGTGAGAATAGAAACTGACTTGCTGCTGAGATGTCCTGGAGTTCCTATTCCAAAAGGAGCAGGGGGACCAAAGTCAACTGTTGGATAAATGATGGTATAAAATATATGAAGGTTTGCTCTACTGGGGTAATGCCAAGGTGATCAACTGATCGTTTGGTATAGAGCTTCTTGCCTTGTCTACCAGAATGTGGCAGAGTAATTGAGAAAAGATGGCACTTTTCATGTATGAAAGCCATTAATCGTGCATTCAAAATAATGAAAATTGTTCTGTCCATGATGTTCATTGAATTCTAATACTACTGACGCAACTCATGGCATCATCTTGCCTTTTTTTTTAGGTAACCTTGATTTTTTTTTTTTCTCCTGCCTAAAGTGAATCCTCATATTTTTGGGAGTATGGAGTTGGGCTGAGCAGTTTTGTATGTGCAGCCCTTGCAGATGTGTGATTATGTACATAATAAGGTAAGGCTGAATCCATTTTGTGGATCTTTGGGCCTCTCCAATTTCTTCTCCAAGTGATTTCCCAGGAGCTGATATGGATTTTAGTAAAGCAGAGAGAATGCTCACAACAGGGAGCCACTTGAATGGGAGCTTTTGTACAGGCAAAACGTGAACAAAGCAGAATGATAAATTGACGTAAGCATGTCTTGTCTGTCTTCCTCAAAGAATGACTTGGTGTCATATTTGCCAACAGATTCTGAGGTCAATTCTTTATGAGAAACAATGGGTCTGTTGTTCAAAAGCCACTTCTAGAAACCAAAATTTAATTAGCAGCTACAAACAACAGAAATATATAAAGATGTTCAGCATGTGTATGTTTAGATCAGTGAATTAAGGAAGCTAAAGTAGATGGAGAGAAACATGGATCCTTGAATTGTAAGCCAGAGGAGCCGCCTGAACAGAAGGGACAAGCAAAGTAAGGAGGAAGTTTTGTTCAGTCAGACCCTTTTTGGGAGCTAATGTAATTATGATTCTATGAGCTGTGGATAAAGCTGTATGAATCTGCACTGACTGTGAAAACCTCTATCTCACCACAGCCCTGGCCACCCTGTCCTGTCCTAGATGTCAGCTCTTTCCATGTCGTTTAAAAATAAGCCACAACTTGCCTTTTGTGTGACTAAAAAGAAAAAGAACAGCACATTTAGGTATGTCTGTATGGGAGTCTGCCTACGGTATGATCAACTTCACTTAAGAGCATAAAAAATAGTTTGGAGTTTGTGACTAGACTGATGATTGCACTTATTAGTACAGATTGTGCAGGTTTGGCTGCCCATATGTTGCTGAGTGCAGTATAGACATACTTCTGAATCAACAGAGAACCTGAAAGCATACATCTGAGGACAGGAGCGATGTCGCATGTCCAAGTACTGCACTAGCTGTGAGAGCACTGTTGATAACAGCAACTGTGTTAACATGTTTCCTGAGATGTGATAGAAAGTGAGGTCTGTCTTCATTGTTAACTGTGAGCAGCAGCTCCTTGGTATCATGAGTACATCACATGTGGAGATCTCACCGTTTATTTGTGAAAGAAGTATCCTCTAATTATTTGGATGGTGTATTCTAGTGTAGCCCTTTAAGAGATAGAAACATGTAAAGGCAGCTAATGCCTTGCACTGGTTTTCTTACCCCCCCAGCAAAAGTGCCCCCAGCTCAGCTGTCCAGGAGGCTGGTGGATAATGGGGGCAAATTGTGTAACCTAGCTCAGTGAAAGCAGAGTCATACAAGGCAATCCATATTAGAAAGGAAAACCATCCACTATCTGAGCAGCTCCCTGAGTTTCAGAACATTTTGGTGTCCAGCAGCTATCTCTGATGTCACTGAGCAAATGTATACTCAGGATGTGGGAAGTTAAATTTCTGAAGATCAGAGCAAGTCACAGTTAGTTTTCTGGTTTGGAAACTGCTGGCTCAAACCCTTGTTTCTATGTTACTGTTTGTTTCTGTACTAGGCCAGCCTTGAGTATTAAAGAATAAAATTTACAGATCACCATTAATAATACTGGCTTTCAATATTTTTATTATCATGGAAACAAGGTTTGCATCTTTAAAATAGTCTTCACTTCTGAAGTGCACAGTGAATACATATATTTAAGAATGGGGTCTTGTTGTTGGCCAGTGAGGACCTTTTTAGAGTAAACTAATTTAATATTTATTAAAAAAATGTATCTTCTTGTGGCCTGATGTTTGTAATTATGAAATTGTTCTATGGCATTTACTGACAGGTGAGAGAGACTGCTTTCCTGCAGATCCTCTGCAAAACATCGTCTTCCACTGCTTGTTTTACAGCATTTGCTTCATTCTATGCTAACCTCATTAACTTCATTATGCAATCCTCATCTCCCCAGAGACTCGCCCATTGTCAAGGGCAGCTGTATTTGCTTATTACAAGACCTTGTTCATTAGTAGCATCAATACAAAGCAAAGCTCCTAATAGAACCCCAGATTACAATTATAAATCCATCCAAATTTCCTTTTAAGTGCAGTAACAGTATGTAGGTTTGGGTGCATTCACCCTTAGGGCTGCTACTTATTTAAACTGTTAATTTCTTTCCCTTCCCCCCCCCCGAAAAAAAAAAAAAAAAAAAACCAACAAAAAAAAACCTCAACACAACTGTCTTCTGTACTAGGTGGAAGAAGAGATAGAATTTTGTGCCTTGACAAGCCAGGTCTTAATTACTTTCAAGATGAATGGATAAAACTGAGAATCCTACAACTGTGTGTCTCAGCATTTCTAGTGCATTGCAATGATGCGGACTGATCATCTTATACGCAGAGCTGGTAGAAATCCAAATCCTTAATTTAGATGGAATTTCTAACTTCTAGTACTTCAGAAAGTCCTCTCATCCCAGATCAGGACTAGTTGGCCAGCTGTAATTAGGAGTGGAGTGGGTGCTAATGTGAAGGATGAATCAGGGTTTCTTTTGCTCGTATTGGAGATGGGTTTCAAGTCTAGGCTGTCCAGGAGTTACAGCTTTTGCAGCTTGATTGCATATCTGTTAAGGTCATAGTTTATTTTTGATCATAGTAATTCTGGTTGGCAAAATCAGAGTTATTACTACAGGTAATTGATGCACAGAGCTAATACATTATAATGGTTATGTAGTAACTAGGACAACAGAATGTGAGAAGCACATGATGCAGTGTAAGCCCTTGGTCTCAGTCCAGGACAGTGAATAGTTGTGTTAAGGGGAAAGCCTAAAGTGCATCTCAAGAAGCAGAGGAACTGCTGCTGAACCCATGACACCACTGCAGAAAGAAGTGATATAGTTTCACCAGTCCTCTCCTTTTGGTACCACATGCTGGAATTCCTTATGTCCAAGCAAATGTAAAATCCTTTGCGGAAGGAGATCCCTCACATCAGAACTAGATTCAACTTTCTAGGCATGTTTCCAAGATTCAAGTGTTACTGAATGCTTTGAGAAGAACTCAGAGCTGACATTTCTCTGGGAGATGTTAATGAAAGGAAGAGGGTGAGAGGCGGCTGGTTTCCTTAGGAACACAAAGACCTTAATCATTCCAGTTCTTCATTCTTGTGTCGGTTGCCTGTAACATTTAATATTGATTGCAGGATTCTTTTATATTCACTGCACTGCAATAATTAAGAGATTTGTGAGCATTTGACGAACGTTCTGTCATCTCTGCACATTACAGTTAAAAATCCCTGGATTGTTTTGCATGTCTAAGTTTATTATCAGAACAATTTATAACACTGCTTCTTGAAAGTAGAATTGATTAATTTTTTTCCTGGGGACATCTGTGCTGAATCAGTTGCTCTTCTTATTTATAACAATTCAAATAGCATGCACACTTCTCCTTTTAAGTCCTCTGAGCACTGGTAACTTTGCTTGCATTTTATAGTCAGATTTCCTGTAGCTTCTTTTGTGGATACTGAAGTTAGAAGTGCATTTTTGTTGATAAGACTTCAGAAACAGAAAGAAATGCAAACCATCAGTGGAAGTCTGCTGTGTGCAGGAATACTACTAGGAATATCACTTGCAATGGGATGCTTGCCTCAGTCTTAGTAGCTGCCTCATTGTAGTTACTACAATGTCAAATTGATGCTTCTGGGTCAGTGACAGCTTATGCTGCCATGTGACAGTTTGGTAACAGAGCCTATCTTCCTTTGTGAGAGTCTTTCAGCTCCTTGGATTTCCTCTTAGTGGGTGAATACTGAAGAGAGCACTGTTTAATGTGGCAATAACTTTGGATTTCTCAGGAATCCTGGAGTTGGATCGTGTCATCCTTCTGTTAGTTTGCAGAAGGGACAGTTGCTGAACTACCAGGCACACTGACAAGACCTTAACTTTGATGAATTCTGCTTCCAAATAAATGTTCAAAAGCCAATCAGGCATCTCAATACTTTAATTTTGAAAGTTAAATGGCCCAAATCATGGGAATGCTGGAGATTCAGGAGTGTGAGCTTAATGAACCTCATGAGTTCTCAGATTGTAGAAATGGAACAACATCCTTTTTCACTGTATTAATGAATAACAAAAAAGCTTTGGAACAAAGAGGAAACAGCCTTATTTTTTATGAGCCCGTTTGAGATGGTGTCAGTTATAATGGTTGCTATGTGAGAGTGAGGGCTAGAATCTATCTGTGTGTTGCTATGTGACATCAGTGTCACACAATACCTGAGCAGTAAAATCATGTATTCGACTTAAAATGTATTTCTAGATTTCATCCTGTAAACAGAATCTTTATGGGGAATTTTAGCCTTGGAGTTCCTCAGCAGCCCAGCATGCTTGAAGTCAGTACACACCAATTGGTTACTTCAAGCTCTGAAACCGGGCCATGAGGAGAATCTTGAATCAAAGGAACTGTTGGCAGTGTTATGCAAATATCAGGCTGACAAAGGCTCTGACTTTTTGGTGCTCTCATTCTGACTTGAACCAGGCATTGAAAGGATGGCTAGAGCTGGAATGTGACTTCTTTTATTATTTTCATGTAGCTTGTGTCTAAAAGTATTCATTTCTTCCCTGAATTGGTTCCTCCTGACCTCACTGCCACTCTTCTCCTTACATGCAGGCTGTCATTTTAGCCCTTACGCAAACAGCCTGTACACAAACAGATGTGTTCATGTAACCTGAGAAGTGATTTTAAGCCAAATCACTACTCTTGTGCAAAGCTCTTTTAGCAGTGGTTGTTTGCAATTTAGCTTAGATCAGCTGGGAACATTTTAGAACTAGCCTAATGTAAGATACTTCCCTAGGAATCAAAGCATCTACATAGAGGTTTGCACCTGTTTAACTAAATCCCTTTAAATCAACAAGGTCAAAATACTGTCCTTTCCCCACGTTTGGGAAATCTGATACTTCCCATTGTCACCTCAAGTCTAGGTATGAGTGGTTGTTTCAGCTTAGTTTTTGTAGTTGTCTGATTTCTGGCCTAAGTGATAACTGTGTTTTCTTTCCTGCCAATTGTCCAGTATTTGTTAAAGTCACATTAGTGCATCAACAAAGCTAAATCTTTGCCAAGCATTCACCTTAGTTTCCTCAGCAAGCCAACAGTGAGACACTAGTTGGCTTAGTGAAGTTTTTTTACTAATTAAATTCTCGTGCAGGCCTGAGTGCAAACAACTCTTTATTCTCCCTGGATGAGCTGAGGAGATCCAAGATTTTGATCAGCACTGAGTTCAGTGACTTCTAGCTAAAGCCTCGGTGAACTTCCCTCAGTTGCAAAATTTTACTGGCAGTTTCATGAATTATTTGCTTTTTGTGATGTTAGCGTATTTCTGTAGTTACATTTTCACCACTGATGCTCAGAGATGTGTGAACTTAAAGAGTGAGAAAAGTAACTGAAAACTTCATGCAGTCAAAAATAGTGCTGACTTCAGGCTCCATCTCGAAGATGAGGTGTGGTGCCTTTTGTGGTTGTCAGGCCTTAATTCCCTTCACTGTCTGCTTTTGGTTTCTGAGAAAGCTGTGCTACCTGCTTGTTGAAGGTGCAGTTGTTTGCAAAACCAGCTTCACTGGGATGCTCATTCCTCTCTGGCATTTTAGTGTAAAATTTTTCTGGATCTGTATTATTTAAAACCTTATTCACAAAGATGTTACCAAATTCACTGCTGGGAAAAAAGAAAGTGTAAGCTGCAAAACTGTGTTTTGGCTTTGGATCTCCTTTCTTTTTAAAAGGTGACATCTAGTAAGAAGGTTTATTGGAGATTTTACCATCAGATCTTCCAGCAGGAGGAAGATTCTATTTCTCTGAATAGAATTTTCAGAAATGATTTCAGCTACTTTTGCTTCATTCTGGAAATGCTGAGTTATCGTTCCCTTCTCTCCCTTTCTGTTGGAGGGGAAATGGCTCTGTGTTTGACACTCCTGGAGGTTTCTGGTTTTGTCAAATAACTAAGCATTTTGCTGTAATTGATTTAAAGCGAGTTGGAAGCTGTGAGTTGTAAGGCAGAGGGTGACAGCCAGAATTCATACAGATGATTCATACATAATCTTCATAATAAACGCCAACTTTATTAGCATAATAAATAATTATAGTAAATGCTAAATCAGGATTCTGCCAATTTACTGAGGAGCAGAAGACCTCTCTCATAGAAGGATCACTTCCCCTAACATGAGGATGTGATCTCATGTCTTGCATGAATGTAGCAAGGACAGATTTCACCATTGCAGAGCAGGCCCCGTGTTTTCCCCTTTTAAAGTTAGTGTGAAACTACTTGCAGCAGAAAGCCCCAACTCCTGTAGTAGACCTGCAAAGGTAGAATAACAAAAGTAGCAGCCCAGAAGAGCTGATAACTTGATCCTGTGCAATGAATAAAATGTCTTGGAACCACTCATGCAAGAGGGGCTGAGTTTGTAACAAAGAAGGTAATTTCTGTGGTTTTCTGCATAGGGACAAATACAGAAAGAATCTGCTAGGAGGATCTCTCTTTTATTCCTCTTTCATATTCTGTAATTGTCAGGCTGATAGGGTCCATGCTGATCTCTGTGATGAAATTAACTCTGTTCGTTTTGGGAAATGTTTTGAATTTTCTGTACCTTATTTGAAGAGAAAAATATATCTATTGCTATTATTTGTTATTATTTTATTTGTGCTTTGAAATCCTTTTCCAGAGGGCTGGGGGCTATAAAAACATGATGACTCGAAAGAAATAGAGGATTTTTTGGGGGGTCCTTTTGTAGTCTTTTTTTCATTGTCATGGAATTTAAGTAATTCTCTAAGTGTCAATACAAAGCACAGAGTCATCCTAGCAGCTGGTGTTACCTCTGAGAGTAATAATACCTGCTTTTATCTCTTCTGTTCTTCGCCTAGATCACAGATAAGATATTTCCGTCTTTATTACAGTGGAACAAGATGTGAATGGAGTTTGATACTACTTTATCCTACCACTGGTGCACTTCATGGAGAAAAGAATAGTTGACTCATGGTTTTAGCAGCCAGCATGTTGATATTATCAGTAAGAGCCCAGGGATATTGTAGAACTAGTGATTTTAAGAACACCTGCTTTATACAAAGAAGCCGTAAACATCTGTGGGAGGCTTGTAGTTTCTGGTATACATTGTGTAGAGGGTTTGGGAGTTTTGCAGGAAAAAAATAACTTTCCTGTTCATGGAGCCACTTCAGAAGCAATCTGTCAATCCTGAAAGATGATTTACAAGAGCTGATTGTAAGCGCATGTCCTAAAAAAACTATCAAAACTATAAGATGGTAGAGTATAAGCCACAGAAGAACTTGTGAGATACTCAGCTGGTCACAGAATTGTCTGTAGAACATGCTTAGATAGGACAAAAGGTTCTGTGATAATTGTAGTTTTATCTGGTGAGTCTGAGCATTTAAAACATCCTTCCATGACTCACTAGTGTTACCTGGCATAACATTCCTGTAGTTAATAGTCACCATAATGGGCCTTTGGACAGCAGAGAATGCCTTTTTAACCGTGTATTCTGTGGCTTATGTGATAGAGGCCTTTCTGAAGGAAAACAGTTAGAAAATGTTGTTCCTCCATTACTGCTTTGGGTTTTTTTTTCTGAATTTGAAGGGTATCGGTGTCCATTCTGATGACTCGAAAGGAAGTGGAATATAGGAAAGGTTGTTTGTTGTTTTTTTTTTTTTTATAAACTGTCCTCTTAGTTTTTGAATGCTGGGTGAGAGTTGGCAAAGAAGGTTCATAGAATCATCATAGAATCACAGAATGCAACTAATCTACTCACCAAACTTCCTCTCTTAGACTTCCTTAAGCAAGTACTCCTTGCCACTATAAGACACAGGATGGATAGGCTTTGTCTAAACGTTTATGCTGTCACAGTGAGGATGCAGACCAGTGCCACTGTTTTGATTTTACAAGCGATGAATTAGAATTGGTGAAGTCCAAGTGATTTACTGCAGGTTTAGGTGGGTCATTCCAGGTTAGAAGTGACAACATTTTATTGGTGGGATTTAAAGGCAGGCATTGCTAGTTTGTCATTCTGTGTTAAGGTTTAACAACACTGAATAGATTGTGACTAGAGAACAATAAAAATTAACCCTTGACACTGCAAGGCAATGACATTTTCATCAATGCAGAAGTTTTTTCTTTAAACCATCCGGTGTATTCTGGCTGGGGGTGAAGTAATTCCCTTCTGTTTAGCAAGTCATATTGATTTAAGAAGCTGAAGTCTCTAGAAACAATGCACAAGAAACACAAAGGGTAGGAATAAGCTGGACTCTCAGGAGACAAGCAAATGAGAAAAAATGTCTCTAGAGACTTCCTGTGAAATTCTTCACACAAACAAAAGTTTTGAGCAAATGAAGAGAGGAATAGAGAAGCTGAAGATGTGTATGTGTACTTGTCACTACAAAAACCTGTAAGCATTGGTATAAACTGCAGGTGTTTTGGTTTCTATACAATCAAAGCCCTTTTTAACCAGTATTTAATGCTGACTTAGGTAAAAATTAATTTCTGGTACAACGTTTAGGCAAGTTCTGAATTTCAAGCAAGAGCTCTCTGAAAGTCGCTCCTCTGAGATGTAGACTAGTTTGAACTCCAGTGCTGTCTTATGCCAAGGCAGTGTGTGAAACTTTGTGAGAAGTTGGCCATCTGTTCACATACCTCACTTCTTTACAGGTCTGCCTTTCTCCTTCACTCATGTTCTCTATTGTTCATTGTGCTGGAAAAGGCTGAAGGAAAGAAGTTTGAATTCTGGGAAGGAAGTTGTTACTTGTGCTGTACCTCCTTTTAAAGGCCCTTTTGGATAATTGTGACTTCAATGTGAAACATGTATATAGATGTCATGAAGCTCTTTTGATGGGAACAGTGAGCTTCAGTATCTATACCATGTCTTTGTGCCTAGCTGTACTATGATTTCTTTTTTACTTTATCTGGTTTCTCATCAAAGTTCTGCTCATAATTACCTGAAAAGACTTATTTCCTACCTATTTTAATATGATCAGTGCTCTGTTTGTTTTACTGAGGGGTTTGAAATATTCCAGTATTTGCATAGAGTTTGCTTGAACCACACCATCCTTCCCTGGCAAATTAATGGTGAAATAAAGAAGCACTTAAAAGAGATCTTCCTGTAATAACCCTGTGGTTATTCTGTAGCTTCAGCATTCAGATCTCAAAAATTAATTCTTTGAATTAAATGGAAATGATTATTAAACAAAGTACTTGGAGAATAAGAAAATATCAATATCTTCTATGGTGAAGAAAGGCCTCTCCTAGAAATTACTCTGGGGAATATGGCTTATTATTATTTGTTATAGTAGTGGAGTTTGATGTTACTTGGTTAAAAGCAATGGATTTTGAAGGGAATGCTGGCATAATGGGAAGGTTTTGTAAGCATGGGGGTGTAATTAATCATCTATATTCTGTGCAGTCATTGCCATTAGTTTTCTCCCTCCCATACAAAGTGCCAGCAGCGCTCAGTGCAGTGGAGGACCTTGGATCCAGGGCCATGGGTTACATCTCAGAAGATTTCTGTCATCCCTGCACGCCTGGTTCATTCCTTTAAGAGTTCTGCCCTAAAGATGAAGTTTGGTTTGTGACAGTTCTTCTGTAATTAGAAGCATTGCTGGCAGCTCCAGGGCAAGGCGTAAGGCTAAGATGAGGTACCAACATTGCCTCTATAGTCAGTAACTGACAAGGCATGAGGAACAATGTGATGTAAATCAGCACTATGATAACGAGCCAGAAACCTCATCAATAAAAAAGGACCTGTCACCTTTAAGGCTGAGGTCAAAACTTCTTAATTCTGTACAATTATGTCACAGAATGTGAAACACAGATTCATCCTTTATTGCATGGTGCCAATGAAGGAATAGCAACCGATTAAGTGAAAGTCAGTGCAGTGAGTACCAAATAATTTGCTTTCTGTTGTACCTCAGTTCATGCCTCTGTACTGATAATTACCCTTAATACATTCTTCCATCTGACCAACACAGCTTTTGAAGGTAACAAATAGTATGTAATTTGGTGACACTTTTGCCTGCCAAAACCACGTTTTAGACTTGTGGTTTTATGCTGCTGGCAGTAAGACACAGCAGGATTAGGAGAGCACCAAGTCCTTTGTCAGAGCTTTGAGAGAAAAGTAAACTGGAAGGGAAAGGAGAGAGGAGAGAAGCTGGAAGACACTTAAGAATGCCTTAGGACCTGTTTAATGTGTACATCACAGGCTGAGCCTTGTTTTTATGTACTGGAGAGAAATCCCCATGTAGGAAGTGGTATGCTGCTTTTACTGTGATTGTGCTGAAGGGCTCAAACAGTGTGGTTGAGATACTGTGCCAACATGCTGAGGAATTTCTTTGGAAGAGGGTGTTCACTTAAGATGAACATGATGGGTAATATTTCTTTGTCTTTCAGGGAATTCTCCCATTCTGATAGAGTTATGTGGAAGTAACAGCATGTTCTTGAGTCCAGTTTTCTTGTTTGTAGCTCACACAAACTTGTAGAATAGATGCTTGCTAAAGATCCCCCTGTGCAACCAGTCCACCTGTGCTGACCTTTGAAACTACATGGTCATGCATAGCTTTGCAGTAGTCTTAAATATAGAGGCTCTGTGCAGTTTCTGCAGCAAGCAGTAATAAAGCGCTTTGCTTTTACTGTTTTCTGCTCCAGTTGCTAGAAGTCATAAGGCAATAAATACATATATGCATTTGTGGGTAGTCACATCTTTCCTTCTGTTGCTTTCCAGAGCAGTAAGTGAAGCCAGCAAATGTTTGGATTCCTAGCTGGAGGGAGCCAGGAGTCACTGGAACAGTATTAGAGGTGGCAGCAGCCTTTCCCATTGAGGTGTCTTGCATGCCCTCAAGGACTGTGCTGCAAGATGGGGGAGCATGACAGACTATATTTTGTATTAAAAATGAAAAGATAGCAAGCATCAGAATCGAATTGTACACCGGCACCTAGCTATAGTGCTGATGTGTTTCCAGTTGTGGGGCTTTTTCAGTAGAGCATGGAGGCATGTGCATTGCCCTGAAGGAGGTTTTAGTGTTTTTGGAAGGGAATTAAAGAAGTAAAACAAATAAAAAGACTTCTCGTGATACCCTGTGCTTACTACTTCCTGCTGTGGTTTCTTGGTGTTCTATATTGCCTACTTTCTGTGTTTAGGAGGTGGCTGACAGCAAGAGCAAGCCACCGTTCTTTGGCGTGGCTGTTTTTATGTTGTCAGGAGTGATGGTGTCAGAGCTCTGTGTTGGTTTTTCAAGGTCCAGATAAGTGTTCTGAAGATTTTTTTGTTGCTGTTAATTCTTGTTTTGCTTCCCTCTGCTTCCTGCCTGGGAGACCAGCAGGGAATATTTTCCCTCTGGCTTAGCTTTCCTCCCAAGACATCCAGCAGAAGTTATGCCTTTGGCCAACTGAGGCCATGTCTCTGCCCAGCTCACAGCAGTTGCTGAGTACACTCTGAGCTGCACTAGTGCAAGCCTTGTGCATAGTGGTAAAAGTTTGTATCTGCACTGGCTTTCCTAACAAAAGGGAGTGGACAGATGGATGGATGGATGGAGAAGGCTTGACAATGGAGTCACATTTCTTTGTTATTGAACATTTTCAAGAAAACCCCTGTGCCCTCCCCCTCCCTGATTATCAAGCCGTGCTTGTTTCTTGCATGTACTTGCCACGCAATTAGCACTGCTGCTCATGCACACAGCAGCAGGGTGTTAGCCACAGGATATTACAGTGAAACCCTTAAGCTTCTGTTATTTACTTTTTAATCCAAAATCGTACACAATAGTAGATTAGTGTAGCAAGTTCTGCCGTTGCTTTGAGCTTGATACATGCAGAATGATTAAGTGCCCTGCTCTACCGGGCTTCAAAGACAGGATATAGATCTAAACTCCAGCATAGACCAAGCATTGCAGTCCCATCCTCACTGTCTCCCCAGTTTAAATTTAGGAGTTAACTGTGTTTTAGTGGAAGATGAGTGCTTTCCAAGGTAAGATCTAGAAAGCACAAAGAGAGCAGCTCTAATTTGTGTGTAACTTATTATTAGCAGTAATGCTCAGGTGAGTGGGTGATGAGGCAGTTCAGGAAGCTAAGGCAGCTGTAAGGGAATTACTTTCTGTGTGGTTAGTATTTGGCTTTTTGAGTTACCTCAGCTGGCTGCAATCAGGCTGCAATTACCTAATTACATAAGCAGCAATGTTGTTGGTACAAGACAGAGGAAAGGAATTTGCAGCCAGGGACTGGGTGCATAGGCAGTTTTGGTTGGTGTAATTGCCTGTGGAATCTCTCCCTTATTTCTGTCTTGAATTGCTTCTATAATACTTAGGCTGGAGAAAACCACAGGACAGCTTTCAGTGTCAGTGATTGAGGAAGATGGGCTCTTTCCAGGTCACAGTGATTCCCCAGACTACAGCAAGCAGGCAGCTCTGCTTGGGCTGTTAGCAGAGAACAAAATGCTGCAGTGCCACTTTTACTCCTGTCTCTGTTTTGTCCACCATCTGTAGTTCCTTAACTTGGTACAAAGCTGAAATAAAAGACTTTAGTAAAGGGTGCTATATTAAGGGGATGTTTGAGCATTCAGAATTCTTTTCTTGGGATCTTCCTTGCACAAGAAGGCTGAAACAAACTCTCTGGAAAAAGGTGTTGCCTCTATAACTTTTGTGGAAGTTTTTATAAACATGTATTCCTAAAAAACTTTTGTACCTATTGTATTTTCTATGGGAAAACAACCAACACTTTGAAACTCGGATGTCTAAAGGCAATGTTGTATGTGTGTTTTGACTTTCAGTTGGCTTATGCCTTTGTGCCTAGGTATGCAGATTGGACTTTTTTTTTTCTCAGTCAGCTATTTAGGCAAAGTAACTGTGAAAATACATCCACAAATGGAGCATATTTGCAATCCAGGACCTCACACTTTATTTTGTGTAAGTAAAAGTGATAATTGTTTTAATACAAAACTGAGTTAAATCGGACATCTATTTAATTGGCAGAACTTGAAATTCCAATTCTAATTATGTAGGGAATTCCGAGCATCTGAATAGATGCACCACAAGTCATTGGCAATCTGAGACTTTTGCTTTTATTAAATTCTGGGGTGGTTTTCCACTCTAAATATTTTATTGCAAATAAAAGCCCTGCTATATGTGAGCAGTCAGTAACTGGCAATCAGCTGAGTTCACAGGTGTGGTTAGGACTCTTGCAAAGGCTAAATTCAACCCAGTGTGTAAACGTGGTGGATGAAGTGTTAAATAAGCTATTTGCTTTGGCCCAACACGAACCTGGGTTTTGACTGCATATTTAGAGGTGTGTTTTGTGGACTGGCAAGGATAGATCATTGGGGAAAGCAGTGCCAGCAGTGTCTGAGGTCACTCAAGATGGGCTTCGATGGGGATTTGCTGCATTGACACACAGGATGAATGGTGGGAGTATCAGCTCCAAAGGGAACTCCTTGTGTGAATTTCTTGGCTAGACAGTAGGTGCTACTATTCAGCCTCTAATGAAAAGGCAGCTGAGGAGAAAGTATTTGAGAAGAAAAAATGGCAGCTGGAATGAAGGGGCTGCTGAATGCCCTGGTCATTACGCTGGCACATAGGCAGTGTGGTCAGTGTCCTTTTCTTACCAGGGACAGTTCCTATGGCTGGATGGGACTGGATCGACAAAGCCATATCCGATCCTAGCTCCAGGTCTGTGGATATGAAGTACCTGCATTAAAAAATAGCTGTTCCAGTTTTTAAGGGACTCTCCTGGTGATAAGGGCTTAAGCTGCTTAAATCATTCTTTTGCAATGCAAGGGAAAAACCTGTGGTGGTTTTGAGAAAAGGGCAGTCTGCAGAAATATTAAGTTGGATTGATGTGCTGCATACCTCACAGCAATGTAAATCCATTGACTTCAGATGAAGGGAACTCAAATTTTAGCTGCTACATTCCTAGCTTTGCTCAAGAATATACGTAAATTAGAAACAGAACTGCTAGCTCACTTTTAAGAGCACCCTCCTAATGCAGCATAAAGCATTTGACCCAGCACTTCTAAATAGCAACAAGTGAAGATGACCTTTTAATGTAGCCTACTGCTAAGAGAGCCCTGTCCATCCTTGTACATACCCAGGCTGAATTAGTATGTCCTCTCAAACATTGCAAACAAGTCAGAGGCCATGGGAATGCTGGGGAGGGCAGCCTGCTTGCTGGAGCCATCCAGTTCAGGGCCTGCTTGCAAGCTTCACTCTCTCTCAACTTCCCCTTTATGTTTAAAATATAATGGTCTAATTCTTTGCTCTGATTCAGAGGAAGCTGGGGTTTAAGACTGTGTGATATGATTGTGTTCTGCAGGACCATGTATGCAGAGCAGAAATGCCACAATGAGAGGGGGCTTTTTTTTAGGCTGTCACAACAAAATAAATGTACATGAAGGGGAACTATGAAACTAGCTCTTTGGCTGGCTTGGGGCAGTAGGACAGGCAGTATTTTTAGACTGTGCTCTTGTCTAGCACTTTGACCTGACAAAATGGCGTTATTTTCCACTTGTCTGAGGAGTGGGGCAGGTTACTGCAGGTATTGGGTAGAGTGAATAATTTTGGTCTGGCTACACACCCCAAACTGGTGCTTTTTTTAAATAGTCCAGATATTTTTAGTCTGTAAAACTGGGCAGGAACACTGACAGGAATAAGACCTCTGAGGATGCTTGAGGTCCTCTGCGGACAGAGGTTGGCTCCAGACCACTCTGCATTGGCTTTAGTCTTCTCTGTAGCACTTAGAAGTGGAATGCTCTTTTTTTTTAGTGGAAAGAGAACTAAAAAGCCCAAGGCCCATAAATGCCATTGTCTGCCCTCATGGAGACCTCTGGTTTGATTAAAATTTTGGCATCATATTTATAATTGAGGATTTTCTCCTGCCTTTTTGTGTAGTTCAGTTTTTGTTTACTGCTTTATTCCAGTGTAGGAGAGATGGGTGGAAAATGCTGTGTGCCACCACCATGAGCAGCTGCAGTCAGATGGTGCACACTTTAAAGCGGGGCAGATGCTGTTAGACTGAGCTCAGATGTGCTGCTGCACTTGGGCGAGCAGCTTTTCATCAGCTGAACTGTGTGCTGCTGCTCAGGGCTAGGGTCAAAATAAGTGTTTGTGAGGTAAATTTTTCTAATTCCTCTTTGAAACCAACATGTGAAAGAGACTCTTTTTTTCCTCTTTTTTGTGTGTAAATAATTGCAAATACATCAAGGCTGAGTTTTGCAAGGTGCAGCTCTGTGTGCAGGCCATCTTTCTCTGCATGCAGGCACAATCAGGGGTTGCGTATGAGCAGCCACAGGGAAAGCACATGCAAAGTGGCAGCTCTGAAGCTATGTTCCTGTCTTTTCTGTGGGAGGAAGTATAAATGCATTGTGTTTCTTAAAAAAAAAAAAAAAAACAAATCAACCCTCCAAACCGTAGCTCTAAATTAACAGAGTTTTTTGACTGTAATCAACGGTTGAAGTCCTTCCCGCCATGTTGCCTGGAAATACCTCTCCTGAGGTGAATTCATGGTGTAGCTGAAACCAAAGCTTCCTGGTTTTTGCCTTTTAATCAAAGTGGAGTGAAAAAGCCTGAGTGCTTGGCTAGAAAAGGTTCATTAAGTGCTGGATGGTTTTTGTAAACTTATTCCCTGTACTTACTGACAGAGAGGCTGGTGGTCTGGTCAGAGACCAGGGATCTTCATTCTTGTTTACAGCATTATTCTGTAGTGAAGTATGAAATTGTAATACAAATGAGTATTCACTATGTAGTCACGATATAGAAATGGATATATCTGTAAACAGATGCTTCCCTTTCTCAGAAGATAGTCCTAATCAACAGTTTGTATAAAGACAACAAATTGGAGACTAAACTTTGCTGTCATTGATTTCGGGGGGAGGGATGATGTGTCACAGTCTTGTGGCCTCTGTGTGGGGAAGGCAAAAATCCAGATCAGTGTCCTTCTGGAGATTTGTTTTCCTTTCCATTTACCTGTAAGAGATTAACCTTTTAGCTCACAAATAAACGTCCCCTAACTGCTGGTTTTATGAGGTGGGAGAATTTATAGCAGAGAGAGCTTGACATACCGTTTGCTTCTTGAAAGCTGCCCAAGCTGCATGAACCACACATTATCTGATGTGCTCCAGTGAGAGGGGGAGAGCCGAGTCCGTGGACATCAGCCCATTCTGCCTTTAATAGAAAAGCCTTGGGGCAGTCAGAGTTCCCTTCTTTTTTCCTCCCTTCCTTCCCCTCCCCTTATGGGATCCCGCTCCTTTTCACCAAATTGCATATTTTTCCATCCATTTGAAGTTCTTGGAAACCTTTCACAGGCTGCAGAGAAAGAGTCACTCTCCTTAGGCTCTCGTGGTGAGAATCCCAGAATGTCACGGCTTTTTGTGGAGCTTGTAGTGCCTCCATGAAAAGCTGCGTTCCCCATTGTCACACCACAGGCACTTAAACAGATTTCTCCCAGTAGGAAATGTCAAGCTCCAATGCTTGTGTGCTGCACCAGAGCCCCAGTTGCTGGTTATGGGGGAAGAAAAGTGCCATAAGAATTTACAGTCCTTACAGATACTCCTGCCTGTAAGGAGCCTGAGGGGAGCTGACTGCAGTTGCTGCACAGGCAGATACCAGGATAGTCTCCTAAGCCAGGAATAACTTTGTGATTTAAGTCCATTGACCCATGACTGCACTTCTGTCTAGCATACATGCATGGAAATTCTCAAATGGAGTTACTACTACTTGCTGCCGAAAATCTGGTGGCTGATATGCCTGAAAACAGGACAGTTTCACTGGAATTTCTAGTAGTTGCTGCAAATTTCAGTACTAATTTTCTGGATGAGGCACCTACAGATTTCAATGTTTCCCATTTTACCTCACCTATAAGGACTGATTAATATGAAACCTGTGAGTGCATAAACATAGCTGATGCAAATACTTCTGGGGACCTGTCTTTGGTGAAGCGTCTAGTTTTGGCATTGTGATTGGTTCTTCTGTAGCTCTGAGCTTTATCAGTTGAGAAGGTACAAGTCTGTTCGGTCACCTTTGCACTTTTGGGTCCTTTTAAACTTAATCAAGCAAATATTCATGCAGTATAGGTGCATTTGAGAGTTTGATTTAGTACACAATCTGGTGGAAATCCAGCATGTCAGTCAATGGACTACTGTTTGTTCAGTGTGTTAGCTACTTACATACACATCAATTGAGGTCAGAGAGACATCTATGTGAGAAGACAACTATAGAAGCAATCTCAATATTTTGATCTAAAGTCTGATGTGAAACTAGCTTGTAAGACTCTGAGGACTTATCATCTGGGCATAAAGGTTCCTAGTGAAATAGGATCCTGGGATTTTGTTACGTGTTTGCAATGTAGATCAAGTTTGCAGGTCACCCGAGATCACGGTGCTTGGGCCCAGTGTCGATTCACAAAGTAATTTAGCACAAGTGTCAGTGAACCTGATGGCAGTAAACTGAACTGCTCTGCTTCAGGTAGCTCAGAGATTCAATCTAAGCTTGAAAACTGATATTACTCAGTATCATCATGTAAACTCAGTTGGATGACTCAGGGCCAGGTCCTCAGGTGGATCCACTCACTTGCAAATTGGTGTAGTTATGTGGGTTATACCCCTGCATGTTTTGGCAGACCATTAGCTTCAGTTGTTAACTGAAATGATCAGCTCGTTACACATATTCAGAAACTGAGTACATAAGACAAGATTCTACTTTTTTTTTTTTTAAGCTTTTATCTATGATCTGCGATCCTTACCTGCAGAGGGGATAGCACGGGGAAGTTTTTGCCTGTGTTGCAACTGAAGTAAAAAAATTCCATGGACTTTACCAGATTTCATTTTAAAGTTTTTCTGTCATGTCTGTTTAGCATTTCAGGTATGAAGATACTGTCACTGGGAAGAAAAAGAGTAGAAAAGGGAGATAAAGATCTTTCAGATATTAAAGTGCCTTAGTTTGGATGGAATCTTGAAATACTAATTGAAGAAATTTTTGCTACAAGTACATTTAACATCTGGACTTTACTATTTTTGGAGACCACTTCATGTTTCTAGTCACTGATGTCTCTACCTCCCTCTTGAAATAGGAGCAGCTATGTAGAGCCTGAAACCTGATTAAACATTCCTTGGTACTGATAGGATCTTTGTCGTTGGAGACATCACTAACTTAGAACTGTTTGCATTCTGCAGGCTTCTCTTTATTATGGAGATACTTAATGTAAGTAATATGGGTCAAATCCTGAAATAGTTATATGTTGGTTACTCACCCCTTACTCCTGAAGCAAACTTTTGCTCAAGTAACATAAAGGTTAAGCAGACATAGATTTGTTCCTTTACATAAGAGGAATAAAATAAAACATGATTTTCAAGCAAACTATATCCTGAAAATTTTTTGAAGAGTTCAACGGTGCACTGAGATGATCAAAATTATCTCATAATTGCAGAAGAGGGAGAAAGACATGAAGAGGCCAGTAAAAGGGAGACTGTTCCAAATGCTTGAGAGAATGAGGCACATAACTTTCTTAAGCCCCTTTGAAAATGCAAACAAACACATTTTCTGTTGATATTAAAAATGGGCTGGAGTCATAGAGGGATGGATATGCACAGAAGGGTATGCTGGAGCTGTGGGTCTGCAAAGGAGGAAGGCTGGATTTTTTTGTGGTGTGGGTTGGTTGGTTTGGTTTTTTTTTGTTTGTTTTGAATCTGCATTAATGAGACTATTTGGTGATTTAGGGGTAGAGTTGGTGAGGAGGGAGGGCATGAAGAGGGGGTCCCGAGAGACAGGGTACAGATCATATGAAGACATTAGTAGAAATGAGTTCTAAAGGATTTCAAAGGTGAAAAATGTAGTTTTTGTTGAGGCCTGAAGTGAACCAGCATCTTCTGACCTGCCTGAGGATGCAAATATTAGTGACCAAGGGGAGGAGGGGATAGCAGAGGTCATGGCAATGGTAAGGAAGAGACAATGGATGCTCTGCAGCACCATTTGCTCTTTCACTTCACGAGAAGTTTTTTGTAATTCAAATGAAACCCCCCCCCCCTTAGAAAGGAATCCCTCTTTGAGTGAGAAACAGTGCAACATATTTTACTCTCACTTCCCTTTAGTTTCACCTTTCTTCATGAGTCAATGCATGAATGAATTTGGTCTGACCTTTTTTAGTTGTTGCAAAATTCCAGTGTAAGCATCAGCGCACTGGAAATACAGATATTTCAGTCCAGGCTCTTTTGGAAGCTTGCTTTGTCTATTACTTTTTTCTGGGAACTGCTGCTAGATCAGTTCACTTGTGCTGAGTGCCGGAATACTACCGTTAATTTTGCATGTGTCAACTTGTAGTACTCCCATGGTTGTAGCACCCCTACAGTCAGTCACTGGTTCACTTACAGAAATCATTCAGTAATGCTCATTGCCCTGGAACTCTCTATTTGCAGATGCTGTGAAGCCAGTACAGGAAAGGAGGTGGTCTAATCTAAACCTCTCCCCCAGGCACTCTTGATGGGAAGAAAAAGACATTTCTAGGGAGCCATTCAGCCTTTCTTCCTGAAGGTCACTCCTAGAGTGCAGTCTCATCCTTTAAAGCCTGCCCAGTGCTTTGTGTTGTAGAGGGGCCTTCATCACTAACTTAAGGTTAGGCTTCAACTTTTAGGTAAATGCGGTTAGATGAGGAGAATCCTGGCCACAGTGATTTGTTGACAGAAACGATTTTGTAGTGGACCCATGTCAGAAGAATCTAAGTAAAAAGATACTGGAGAATCTGAGTCCCTCAATGTACTGAAAATGTCAGTGCTGCGCAGTGCCAGTATTTTGCAACTGCTTTTCATTAACATTGATGTTATAGGCAGTATAACAGTCAATGGCAAGATAAATGAGATAAATCAGTCGTGCATGGTCATAACTGCACGAGCTTTAAATGCAGGATTGATTAAGGACAAATCATCTCAATTTTTGAAGTGTCTCAGGCATATAGCTTATATAAGCAGTGGCTATTTCTCTTATGTAGTATGTAAAGAATGGATCCAGTTATTCAAGCATTTTATTCCTACATGAACTTACAGAATTTTAAACAGCTGAATTTCTGAACAGTTCCCTCTATTTCATTTGGTATTTATCAGGATTAATTTATGTCAGATTAAGAAGTGGGGAAGAGGTTTCAAGTTGCCGTGATCAGTGCTAGTTAATGTTCATAGGCAGTGGCAGCTTTGTAATAGGTGTAGGTCTATTTATTGCTTATATATCTGTACAATTGCTAAAAAAAAAAAATACCTGTTGAAAGCATGCTTCGGATAAAAAGATCTCTGCCCTGTGATACACCTGGATTTTGCAGCTGAAGCTGCAGTTGTGTTCTGATGATCTTCCAAGTTTCACCTGAGATGAAGTCTACTCTTTTTTGGCAAATGGTCATGCAGACTTCTGTGAGAAGAGATGATTCATGCTGTGACATCCATGCTTCTGTGTGTATGAAATGATCGGTACTTGGAATGACAACACTGGAATGAAAAAAGTCATCTTAAAAGAAGGAAGAGGGGAGCTGAGGGTGAAGCTGGGGTTTATGAGCAAGAAAGACGTTTTTCTCTGGGATATGGGAGTAATAGGTGTGCGAAGAAGTACCTTCATATTCGCTTTCAGAAACAGTGCAGTGAGTATCATGGAGCAAAGGTAGTCAGCTGAAGTAGTTCTACTCATTTCATGTCTAACATAGCCCAAGATGATGCAAGGGCTGGAAGTGTAATTTTAAAACCTGTACAATAGAGTCTATTTGACTTTCTGCTTAGCAGCAGGCAGTGGTGAGAGTTTGCAGCTCAGACTGCTTGAGCTGATTGCAGAGAATGTTTGTTATTCTGTAATATATGTGACTTTCTTTTTTAAATCATCTTGGTTAGCTAATAGTTTAGTTCCTCTTCAGGGGACAGATTAAAAAAAAAGCCTGTTTGATACACAGGAAGCCTGAAATTAGGGCAATAAAAGATATTTCTGATGCTATTTCCTCTTACTAAACACTTCTGCCTACCAGGCAAGTCCCTGTTCAGCTGTTTGCTGATGAATTCATTTGGCTGTAGAGCTGAACTACTTTTTGCAGTGTTGCTCTCACAGCTGTGGCTCTTTATTGTTCTAAATGGATCTAGAGAAATGTATTCTTCATAGGTGGAGTACTATATGCAGGAAATTCAGTATAATGCTCTCATCTGATGCTTAAGTTCTTTATTCCTTTACCAGACACTGATAATTGAATGTTTTTTTTTTTTTTTTATAGAGATCTTAATATAGCTTCTAGTAATTGAGCAATAAGTGAGTACAAGATTGCTAGTTTACAGTGTAACATGTACAGTAATATACTCTTTAAAAGTAGTAGGATTGCTTCAGTCTTGCTTCATTTTACATGTGTAATATTAGTGATGTCAAAGGAGTTTCTTCTGATTTCCTGTACTCTAACTTGAATTTCACAATTGAAAAACCTGAATCAGACCTAGTATTCTACATGTGTGTGCTAGCTTTTGTCCAGTGAGGTAAGAGATGGTTGAAAAGTAATTGTCTGATTTAGAGAATAGTAAATACATCTGTCTTTAAAATCCAGCTGTCTCTACGATGGAAGTAATAGGTCTTGTCTAATAGTGCACAGTAGTGCAGACTAGTCTAGGAGGAACAGAACTGAAGTAGATTCACCGCCAGTTGAAGTGACTTGATTCCCAGTCAGTTGTAACCCAAAGCTGTGCTTGCATTCAGTGAAAGATCTGCATTTGGGTATTTACACCATGCTTAAAGGGGAGTGCTGGAAGACTTGGTTTTCCACAGAAATGCACACTTAGTTGTCATTAAGGGGAGGAAGATGGGAAGAGGAATTCCTCATGGGATTTATTTTGTATAAATTGCTTTGTGCAGTCATTATGTTATTTTGAGATTATTTATTGCACTGTCTTTCCGTCTTTAGTGCAGGTGAGAATTGCAGTTCATGTGTAGGATGCAGGATATTGATGTTTCCTGTCATTTGTGTAGAGCTTTAGCTTAAAAATGGCATATCTGATAGAAAGCAAAAGAACATGATCAGGATGACAATATTCAAAGCTAACAATTGAGTAATATGAGCAAGGATGCACCTGCTTTTAAAACACAAACTTCAGTATACATTCATTTTAAATCATCAGACTATTTCAGTAGAGCCATGTTCCCACAGGACTTTCAAGCTGCTTTGCTAGAGACAATGGACTATTTTGGTATCTCGCTTGTACTTCAATAGAGGCAAAGGCTTACTTAAGCCACATTTAGTGGCAACATTAATTCAGGTGATGGAAGAAATAAAAATTGTAGTTATACTTGCAAATATTTGTTTAAATCTTTATGACAAGTTTTTCTCTGTATCGTCAGGCACAGGTTAAGGCACGGCCCCTAAGCTGTAGTTGCAAGGTAAAGATGCCAGTGGTGTTCAAATGATGAAATTCATTGTCCATATCACCTCTTCCTTTTTCACTGTGAGCAAATTTTTCTGGAATCAAAATGTCTGCACTTGCAAGAAACTTTAAACAATTGATTTCACAAGTGTAAAGCAAACTTAACTCTGAAATATGTGGCTTACCTAGACCCCTGTTGTTTGAATCTGCCCTGGTCACTGACACATTTAACAGAATTGCCTCATTTGTCTCGAGAGCAATATGAAATTCCAGGCACCTGTTGATAAAACAGGTTTTACAGGATTGTGCTTTCAGATATTGCTCCTTCTAGATGTGGTCGCCAGTTGCCTCATTGTTGTTGGTCTGTTTCTGTTCTCCCTTTCATTTCCTTCAGGCTTATGTACAGTTTCCCTGCTTTGCTGTTTAATCAGAAATCTCTTGCTATTTCTGAACATTTGAGGAAGTATCTGCCTCAGATGTGAATTTTGAGAAAGGCATGAGCAAACTATCACTGCCTTGTCCATAGTATTTGCCATGTATTACTTTTGCTACCTAGAAGGTGGTAAACATTATTTTTTCCTAATAAAATCAAGGCTACAAGTCAAAGTTCAACAAGGGCCATTTGAAAAGCATTTGGGAGAAATCCCAGTTGCTTCAGTCTGTTTATGTGAGAACAACTTAAAACTAGAAGATTCTTTCCTTAAAGTATGCTTTGTGCTTTTGTGGTTCAGAGGTACAGCAAAGACACTCAAAGCAACAAGGTTTCATTACAGCAGGAGATTGTAAGGATAGTAAACTGAAGAACAAGCACCTTCACAAAAGAGGGACCATTAAAAAGTACTTCTTTATTGAAATTAACTTTTAGACATAAATTGCATTCTAGATTTGTAATGTGTTTCTATTAGTATGTATTGGATGTGACTTACCCAACATGACATGGTGCAGAAGGGGAGCATTTCACTCTGCTCATTTTGATTTGTCATAGATCTGCTTGAATCCTGCAAGGCATTTGGTACTGTAAGACAAACTATAAACTGTGTTTATGCATGACATGAGGAGCATCAGACATGGCCTGCTGAGCTTGGAAGCAGCAGACCTTGAGGGCAACAAGTCACAGAGCACAAATACATGTTATGTTGATGCAGCAGCAGAATTTTAAACAAAAACAAATGCTCCCTGGGCTGTTTTCCTAATGATTAGCACATACTCGTGGAAGGTGAGACCTTCACAGACCTTTGTCAGGAGAATGAAAGTTTCTCAGCTTGGTTTCACAATTTTTTCCCTACACTGTGCTGTGATCTGTTTTTTTCTGACCCGTGGGCTCTACCAGACCTTCTCCCCAGTGTGTATCACAAACTGCCATCTTTCCCTGAATCCCTGATAGTTTGTAAGTGCAGTAAACCAACAGCACACCACAATAGAGAGTTCTGCTTTTGGCTGCAGCAAAGGGGTGATCATGATCATCCTGCTATGTCCTTGGAATGATTTTTTGGAGTCCCCAAATCTTAGGAATGTTTTTCAAGAGCTCCCAAGAAAGCTGACCCTGTAGTTCCATGTATCTCTGCAGGATAGAGAGTTCATTTTTGCAGAGGTGGAAAGTATTGCAGATGAAAAGGGTTATATTGAGGAGTGCTTGAAAGTTCCTTGTGGGAAATACCAAGGACTGGAACCCTTGAATTTGCAAGTTGTGTTAGAGTGAAGAGATTGGAGCAGCCAGAGAGAGCAGTTGCCTCAGTAACTTTTTAGGTGTTCAGAAAAGCCTTTTCCCCTTCACCAGCTTCTTTTTTAATAACAAGATGTTTTGGAATATAAATAAGATGGACATGGCAAGTGTTCTAATACTCACCACCACCCTCCTCTCTCATTTGTCATCACCTTTGCCATGTCCTCCCCAAATACCTGTCTGATTTTTTCAGATAAATCAATAGATCTAATAAAAAGATCACACCACTCCCTGAGCTGTTTCCCACAGAGCACCGCGTACTGCTTGCATAATGTATCTTTGAGTCTGTCACCACGTGAGTAGAGGGATGGTGTTGGTACAGATGAGCTTAGAGCCTAGTCAGACTACTAGCGCAGAAAGTCACTTGAGAAGTTTAGAAAACACTGACCTGAATGTCTGAACAACATCTCTGGGAAAAGGAATGTTTTTTCCAAGCTAGAAGTGGTTTGGAAGGAAAGTGGTGTTGTCATGTGAACAGGGCATGCAAGATTAGCTCTATGAGCTGCTGTTTAATAGCTTGTATTTATCATGCTTTTTAATTTGAATGACTGTGTTGCAAAAGATTCTGTTTGCACATGAGAAGGTATTGAAAAGTGGGGAACAGATAGTTCTTCGTCCACGAAGTTCTGATATTTTGGAGGAGATTGCATTTTGGAAAGCGTTCTACTGAATTTCTAGGACCAAAATCTCTTGTAACTGTCTTGTTTTATTATTGCTGGAAAGACTGCTGTTCATGCACATCAGGACAAATCAGAGGCTGTAGGAAATTTGACAGATGATCTACAAAGATGACTGCCTCTTTCCCTCTTATGTCTTTTGTCCTTTCTACTCTCTCTGTGCTCCTTTGCCTCTCATTTTTTCTCTGGTTTTCTTTCTCCCTTTCTCACGCCCACATTAAATGATCTTTTCAGACAAGCATCACAGAAAAGCTGTTTTTTAGATTAACACAGACTCTATTTTTTTACTGACTAGCCTGTAACAACTAATGTGATTTGCACTTCTGTTTACCAGCTTTCTATAATTAGACTCATCATACTGGGACTAATATGCAGGTAACTATTAGTCACCAGTGGAGCTGCTAATTGTGTAGATTAATGAATCATTCCATTTGGATTTGTTGTCTCCAAACAGACATGTGATTAAAGCAAGGAAAAGTCTCTGCCTGGCTTATCTTTGGAGAGTGACTTTAGTATGTGCTATCTTGTATAAATCAGATGCCTGATTATTAATGCTCAGATATCACACCCAGCACTGAAGTGGGAGAGCAACAACTATTCCTGTCAGTCCTCCTGCCATTAGTCATCATGCTGAACACTTCATCTCAGTTCCCCGACTGTTGCCAGAGTGCTGGGCAGTACATTAACATTGAGGCAGTTTGTGGCCAAGTTACTGGCAAAGTGGACTAGCTTGTTCCTACAAAAGACCTCTTCCACTACTGGCACATGTGTCCTGTGCCTTTAATACAGGAATCTGTTCTTCAGACTTCTTATTCCACACAACCTGCTCCAAGCTGTCGGTATCTAGCTGGAATCTAGCCAGGGTCTCCTTCCTGTTTAGCAATGCAAGAGAAGCAGTGTGGTTATAGTCCTTGAAATTTGTTCAAAAGCAGGGCTGAAAATAAATGTAGGGTCTGTGTGTCTCATTAATTAATCTTCTTTTATGGATGCCTGTTCTGTAAAATGTGAATGGCTGACAAGTGACAGAGCACCATAGCTAAGCAGAAACAGAGATGTGCTTGTGTTAGTGCTGGAGGTCAGACAGAGACATGTTCCCTGTCTTCCACCCAGAATACCAGAGGAGAAGGCATTCCAGAAGTTCTAAGTTTGGTCCAGTGCCATTGCTTCTTATCAGGTTGTAAACTGCTGCCAATCTTAACAGACAAAGGTAAAAAAGAAAAAGCTGAGTGTGCATCAGCCGACATGGGCATTGCTCAGGAATAGTTCAACTTTTCAAAGCCTTTTATTATCCAGCTGTAACAAAGCTGCTTTGTACCATAAATACAAAGAAATGAACTGCTTCCCCTCTGTCTCAGGTGGGTAAGAAAAGTTCCTTTCTTCCGTGCTCACAGCACTCCCCAGAGTTCACTCTTTTGTGTGGGAGGTAAGTTGGAAACCATGAACAAGAGCAGAGATGAAAGCCCTCTGCCCTGCTGTGCATGGGTCACACACTTTATCACAGCAGGTTCCCTTCAGTCTCACCTGCAGGTATTTGTATCTCTCTGTTGATGTCTGTGGAAGATAAAATCCCATGCTCTCAGGTCTGAAGTGCCCTTTAGCCGATAAGCTGCTGGAACAGTGCAGATCTGAGGTAGAAATCCTCTGCAGTGTGCTTTGCTAAACCCTTCCCACTGAATCAAATGTGTCATGGATACATTCAGTGCAAATGCAAGTAGGTCCTTACTTCCAGTAGCCAGAGTTATGCTTTGTAGGCTGATATTCAGATCACTGTCCATTTGTATCTGGCCTGGGGCTTTTTTATTGATTTGCCTGTTAAAGGCAGAGTTGTGCAGAGCTGGGGGAAGGGGAAGCCTGGCCTAGCTGAAAAGTTCCTGCATTGTTTTGTCTGTTTTCAGACAAGTGAAGCACAGCAAACAGCAGAATGTATCCCAGCCCCTGTCTGGTGATTTCCATTTCCCTTCCCCATGTATGTAGTCCGTTGAACTTGTCCATAACCCTGGCTCATAGCTCTGTCATGCCTCAGCTCCAGCAGCATGAGTGTCCTTTTGTCGTTCTTTGCAGTCCTTTTTGCTGACATACATCTTGCTGTGCATCAGGGCCTCTGCCTTCCAAAGGCATCTCAGACAGCTGCATCTCAGAGAGGGAAAACCTCCAAAGAAAACCCAAACAGACGCTTGCTGTAATCTATTGGTAGTGACAGATAATGAAGTCTAAAAATTTCAACAAAGAGAAGATGTTTATTGCCAGGCAAAGCCCAACGACATTGTAGGAAATATCTTTTGTGCTGCCCTCAATGCAGCCATGAGTCTAGAAACTGTGGTGGTGATTCAGTGAATGCTTATATTCTTTTAAGTCTTAATCAGTCACACTCTCTTGCTGTGAACCTAGTAGATATAGCAGAGTGAAATCAAGCTGTTTGAACACAACCTGTTTTATCTTTGCAGGCATTTCTTCACCGGATCCATCAGAATGCTGTGGATAAAGCTGAGAAGTACATAACAGAGGAGAATGTTAAGGTATTTCTTCTATCTTCCTCATTTTCTTTGCAGGGAAAATGATACATAATGAAAGGCTAGTTTCAGGGATATGAATATCAACTATCCTCATCTCATATTATTAAACTGGTTCCCTAAGGAGAAGAGGTTCATGTTGACAGTTTATCTGTCAATCTGTTTGCCCGTTCATATAGCTGTCATCTTCCTGCAATTTTTCATCCCACCAGTTAATTTCAGTAAAATTTGACAACAGCGTAGTGTTGTCAGATACTGACTTTTGGCAAGATTTGTGAATTGGTAGGTAGAGACAGAGGAGCCTTTACAGTGTCTTAGAGAGGAAAGTCAGGGAATGCACAGCCTTGCCTGTTTTACTTGACAGTATTCAGTTAATCAGTTTGCATCTGCTGTCTTTTACAAATCTAAAATTGATAAGGCTTATGAGAAGAAAGCAGGAATGCTTCTTGTGGTCTAGTGGGAAGGACTTTGTGTTTGGTGGAAGGACTTAGGAAGTAGAAGACAGAGCTGTGAGGTATTAGGTTCTCTAGTGCCTGTGGTCACAGGAGACCTTGTTGTTCATTATTTCATAAATACAAGCAAAGCTTTCTTGTATTAATTTGGCTTAAAAACTCCTTGTACACACACACATGTGAAACCAAAACCCTTTTTGTACACACATGCAAGTGAAACCTGGTGATCACTGGGACATAGTGCAGTTTGTTTGCCATTAGAGGCTTACTTAATGAGCTTGCATTTGCTCCTGTAGCTTTTAAATCAGCAGAAACTTTGTCCTTTACACTGATGGGAGCAGGGCACAGCAATAATAACTGCTGCACTGTTTCCCCAAGGCTGGTTCCTCCATTTCATGTGCTAGTGTTATCTGAATGTATAGAGATCCTAGCAGAGCTCTAGGCCTTGTCTTTGCTACACATTCCATAGGTTGGCAATGCTGTAGTGTAGACTGAATGGCATCTGGAGGGGCTCATAGCAAGGTGGCTTGGCAGCTTTGCAGAGCTAAGCCTCTTGCTGTCTTCAAATATGGAAGTCCCTGCTCCCCCCAGACTTACCTTCTATAGTCTAAAGTAAGTTTAGAGGTGGCTGAAGAAGTAGATAAGCGATTAGTGACAGTGATGTCCCTGCCTGTGAGAGAAGGGTTGGAACTAGATGATCTTTAAGATCCCTTCCAACCCAAACCATTCTGCGATTCTGTGAATAGATCTCGTATGCAGAGAAGTGTGTGAAAGTTAAGATCTGCATGAGAAATAAAGCTATCTAGTTTAATGAACAGCCATAGATGTTGATGAAGGTTATTATTCTATGATTATTCATATATGATCAAAATGAATATTAATTATGACTGCCACATAATCAGGTGCAGTGCCCACAAAGCCTGTGCAGAAGAACATGTATTTTCTCTGCTGATTTAAATGTATTTGTATTTGAAGCTTCATCACACTCGTCTGGGGAAGTACTACTTCATTTCTGTGTCATTCTTGAAGTGCCTGGGGGTTTTTTTGAGACCACTGTGAGACCTCATTTATTCTTAATATTACAAGACCCAACTTACAATAAAAGAGCTTCTCTTTGGTAATAACAGGCCTATGCCTGTTCTGGTGAAATAGAATGATAAAGGCACAGTTTTCTTGATCAGAGTCAATATTACCTCCCCCTTCAATTCCCCTTCTTCCCTACGCCAAATAATTTAATTCCTTCCCATACTTGAAAGATGCTTGTTCTTTCTTTCCCTCTCCTTTCTCCCTCCTTGCTGGTAGAGGCAGGACAAGCAAGGTGATTTGGGGACTAGAGGTAATTCTGCCTCTTAATATTATGCATCTTGAGTCACCACAGAGCTGTGAGGTGGCTGTTCGCAGAGGCTGTATAAATGATTTGGCAGCTTGTGTAAGGAGAAGTTTGTATTTTCCTCTCTTTCTTCATGCAGCAGAACTGTCTAGAGGAACATACAGAGTATTCTGGTAGTTGCCCACCTCCGAGTTGAAAGCGAAAGTGGTTTTTACGGTAACTTGCATTATTGCTCCCAGTATTATTTTTGCAGGTTCCTCCTGTTGCTGGTGCTAAGCACTGGAGATTTTGGTAATCTTTGGTGACTGTATCCCCTTCCAGAAAGACCATACTGAGTCCTGTGCCAGGCCCAGATTTCACAAGTATTCCAGTGGCCTACAGATGCAGCAACATCATAAAATGCTTTTAGTTTCTTTGCTGCCTCATGTGGGAATAACTCCATTGATATGTTAGTGTTGTGTTTGTGCTGCATTCACAGCAGGCACTGATGTCATCTTACTGATACAGTAGATTGAAGGCAGTACAATTTGAGGGTGTGCACAAGCTGCCAGACATGCCTCATCACATGAGGCTTATAAATGGTAACTGCATATTACATATAGAAGCACATGCAGTCAAGGTCTCTCTGCTGCCTTGATCTTCAAGTGACTCTTATCTGCGAATTCTACTTCAAACAGAGCTCTACTGACCACCACAGAGTTTATTAGATTACACAGATATTCCTTGGATAAAAGAATATCCCCCAAAGACTGCTCCTGAAGGATAAAATCATTCCTGTCAGATGTTTTCCTCCTTCTTCTTAATCTCCTTTTGGCACAGCTTCTGGCAAAGCCATGCAGACAGAGGCTACCATGTCATCACATCAGTTTCAGCCGTGTGACAGACCCATTGAATGCTCTGCTTGAGTTAGCATGGGAAGTTTTCTGGAAGCAGTCAAATGGTCCTGGCTCCCTGTCCTTTATTTTGGATCAGAGCCCATCAGCGCAAATTCAGTGTGTTGGAATCTTTTAGATTATTCAGAACTAGAAAGGGGCCATGAGGCACAAGTATTCAGTAGCAGTGGTGCATACTACCATATCCCAGTATTCTTTAAATGAGAGGGGAGCAAAGGAGCAAAGACAAGGTGGATGCAACAGGTTCTGCTCTGCACATGCAGGCAGCTTGCAGGAGGAGTTTGAGAGATACTCTGCCTATCCTTGACTAACAGAAGGTGTAGCAGGAGAGGAAGGTTTCTTGGCTTCCTGATCTCGTATACACCTGCAAAACCAGAGAGAAACTGGTTTAAATCAGGAATTGAGGGTTTATTCCTGTCTTTAATGTTTAGACTTACGGGTTTATAGTAGCTTTCACTCTGTCAGTTTATTCTCCTTAGCGCATGTATATTCAAATCACTAGGGATCATTTAGCTGTGATATTACACAATTACCTCTTAGTACCTGTCTAAACTAGGGGCCACTATCCCATTGCATAGGCCTTTTAGAGCCACTGAGGTCAGCAAAAGGGAACTCAGAAATGTTGCCCGTGTGGCTTGCAAACATTTTACAGTATTTTGGACTCCTCTCAATGAAATGCTAGATCCCACAGGACTGAGGTTTAGTCTCTTATTTACAGGTACATATTTGTGTGCAATAGCTTCCAAGTCCCTTTCTTCCAGAAAGTGATTTCTAATGCAGGGGAAGGAAAGGCAAATGACTTCCTGCTTCTGTCTCCTGGAAAATGGTTTTGGTCATTGTGATTCCATTCACTTGGTTGGTCTCATAGGAATTCTCCAGATTTGAAGAGGTTGCTCTCATTCATCAAGCTGAGGTATCTGGAAAGGTAACTTCATTTACAACAGGTACTTCAGTAGCAGTAAAGATTTCCTTAAAGGGGCAGGAAATGGGGAAATACAGTGTAATTAATTCTGTATGAGTCCTTGTCTATGCTTTAGATCCTATCACCACAAGTCAGAGCCGCAATACTTCAGTGCTGCTACTTTAACAGAACCCTGTCGGGTATATTAACAGCTAGCAATGTTTTTCACTTTGTATTTCAGATCTTATTTTCTAACATCGAAGACATTCTTGGTGTTCACAAGGAGTTCCTGGCTGCCCTGGAATTTTGTTTACAACCAGAACCTCAGTCTCAGCATGAACTGGGAAATGTTTTCTTAAAATTTGTAAGTACAATGACTTAACACTATCTGAAAATGCAGTTTCCTGCCATAAGCTCCCATGCCTGTTAGCTAGCCCTAATCTTTAAGGTTTGTGGCAGTACTATGACAATGTGTGTCTTGTATGAAAGTTGTAGGTAGGGTGGGAAAAAACTTGTGAATGAGGTTAGAACAATGGAAATCACATCAAACTCACTTAAACAACAAGGTATTTTTGGAAACTCTTCCTTTTCTCATTGAGTATTTTTTGCCCCTTTTTTTTCCTCACTCAGTTGATCATATTTTACTGTAAAGAATTTGTCTGTTTTGGTTCCAAATGTGTCAAAACATCAGCACTATTTCAAGTAAATGAATAATTTTTGAGTATTTTGAAATTGAAACCCACAAAGGTCAAAGTTAAAACAAAAGGCCAATACATCATTTACAGTAGCTAGTGTCTGTGCATATATATTTCTTTCAGTAAATGAAAGGTAGTGTGAGATGGTTTATCTTGCTGAAATGCAGCACAAGTTACAGCACAGCCTTTTACTGTGGAATAGATGAGTGCCTGCATTTTGTAGCTCAAAAGGAAATAAAATTTGGCTTTCAGACTCATAATGCTGACTCAAGAATACCAGAGATACAGAATGTGAAGTAGTCATCTAGTATGAAATTCTGCCAGTTCCCGGTTGTTTTTTTGGTGCATTACTTTTGTGTCATCTGACTTTGTGCCCAAGAACTGAATTATTTGTTCTGCTACATCCATAATATGATCATGTGTGCCAGCCCAATCCAGTCACACTGGTACTGCTGGGTAAGCTGGGAAAGCACAGACCTATACTAAGGGTTGTGCAATTGAAGCTTATGCTTCTCTTACCATAATTTGTTTCTTATAATGTGAAATTCTTCACGTAGTAGATTTTTGTTTTGTTTTTAACTTGGCTCAGTTCTCAATCATTTATGCTTGCCATCCTCTGACTAATGTTTATATAGAGCAAACTGTTTATGCAGGATCAGCTAGTCAAAAGCTGGACTCATTTAAATGTAAAGTTACCACATTTACATGTATAATACTTTGAAGTTGCACATTTTTTTCACTCTGAGCAGCCCTCCTGAGATGCTTGAAAATGAGAAAGCACATACATAATAGCCATTTTTTCAAATTCTTATTAACTGCATTAAGCCACAGGCCAATGTCATGTCAAAATATGTTCTATTATGCTTTCATAATCAAAATTCATGCCTTCACAGTTCATCAGGTTTGAGTGGACATCAATTATATAGCCATTCATTACTCATAGAGCTTTATCGTCTATTTCCCCTCCCTATTTAAGTTTTATTTATACTGTGACAATTACTAAAATATTGTCAGAAAGTGTTATATAGAGATCATGCCCCAAAATTGCATCAGATGTGAGGGCTGTCTGTCAGCTGTTGAAAAACATGATCTTAGATAGATCCTTGAATACCCACTAGAATCATTGCCTGCTGCAGGATGTGCTGTACTGATACATTAGTATTCATTAGTGAGGGTATCAAAATTAGAGGGCTTTTGAGTGATGCTGTCAAATTGTCGACTGTGTTTGAGTGGCACTGAATAACCAGAAATGTTAAAAGCCTGTCACTTGACTGAATACGAGCCTGGTATGTGTAGTTATTGGTAGTGTTTTCTTGTATATGAGTGTAATTTATAACTTTAGTGTTTTTAAATTTAATAATTATGTAAGGTTTTATTTATCAAACATGCAACAATATGAGAATTCTGAAACTGTAATGCTGGTGAGAATTTGTCTTCTGATAGAGGCAGTTTGTCTGAGTACATCTTGTGTTGCTGTTTGTAGACTGCATTGGAAATATGTACATCAACTATTTCATGATTCCCTAGAGGAAGAAGCATCTTATACTGAAGGAAGTAATACATGTGCTTAATTCAGAATGTACAGAAAAAACTGTTTTCATCCATAATTACCTTAAGGCAATGCAAGAATATCATTAGGAGCATTGTGGTACCTAAATCTGTACAATGAACAGTCAACAGAAGATTATCAGGAGAGGAGGAAATAATCTGTTCTTGCATGCGGATTGTGCCTAAGTTTTAGCAGACAAACTTCACCGTGGTTATTTGGGAAGGGAGGTGAGATCTATGCTCTGTCACAATAAAGGCTTGTATAGTGAAGCACTCCTGTACCATGGCTGAAGAGCTTCATGTTGTTGCCAGCTTACCCAGGGAAAACATGGTAACCTGTTTCTTTGGTCTTCCATTTTGGGTAACACCTGAAGCAAGCAGACAGATTTTGTAAGGGTTCTTAAAGAATAGTCACTGCATATTGACTCCATGAAGTGTATTAACATACGACATTGCACTTGCATTCATACTTAGTTGTGAAAAATTGTTTTACTTCAGACATCATTTGCCTTAATGCCATTTGATCAGATGATCATGAGTTCATTGTCTGATGTGGGATGCTAGGATTTTTTTGGGTGTTGTAGTTCAGTATGACCATAACAGACAGTAAAGAACATACTTTATTCAGAATTTAATCTTCAGCCTTAAAATGGCATGGGGAAAAGTCTGTAACATCAAAGAGTATATGCACTGAACTTGGAATAATCACACCTCATCAGCACAAGCTCTTTTGTTCAGGTCATGAAAACGTATGTCTGTCTGCAGAGCAGAAGGGCAGGGAATAGACAGGTGCTTCATTTCTGATATTGCCATATTGCTAGAGCTTTGGTGGACTAATAGCTAGAAACTTGTTCAAGGGACACGTTTTATTCTCATTTTTAGGAGCAGTGTGGTGTGAGTGCTAAGCTTTACTGTCACCGTAGATCTTGTGTTGAGAATTGTATCTGTTTTGCTTAGGTTTTTCATGTTGATAGAATTGTTTCCAACCTGCTTTGAAACATGAAAATGCTTTGGTAAAAATGTGTCCAAATAAAATTGTTACAATTTTCCCGAAGTCTTACTTGCTTTTTCTAGTCAAAACTGTTTTCAAATTTGCACTAATTTGTGGGCAGGTCTAATAGACCTCAAATAACATATTTGGAGAATACATTATTGGTTAAAGATTTATTTTAACTAAACTAAGAATATTATAGGCTTCTTTCTGTTGCCAAAATCAGAAGGGCTAACAAGGTATCCAGCAGATTTGCTGAGTAAGAAGATGCATTTTTATGTGGTCACGTTTCTGACCATAATTGCACTTTAATATAGAATAACTGCAGGTTCGGAATTCCTTGGCTAACATCTGTAATTACGTAACTGATAATTTCCTCACCAGGGCATGGGAGAGTCCGGGTCTGAATGTCACCCAGAGAGGAAATTAAACACTTCAGACACTGAGTAATTTAAAGCAGAGTTCTCATATTTGTGTATCTCATGCATGAAGGACAGCTGGAAAAGACTTGATGAAAGCACTCTGGTGTGTGTATAATTACTGTACTGACTTGAGCTTTAGCAAAGGGATTTTGTTGTGATCTAAATATAACCTCCCAAAACTCCAGGCGCTCAAAGCTGCAGTCAGAAACCTGAGCAATGACATTTTGTATCCATTGATGTAACAGTGCTGTAATGTTAATGGTTACTATTTTTAGTTTCAAGCTGCTGCTTGTGTGCATCCAAGGAGCTGAGGGGAGGTGAGAGGAAGAAATGTAGAAGAAACTCATATATCTGTCTATTCATTCTGTAATGCTTCAGTTTTTATGGTTGAAAACAATCCCATGCCTCCCAATTGCCTCTTTTCTATTGTGCTGTAGACCCAGCCCTGCCTTTTCCTGCATCTGGTGATCAGAAGCCTTTGTTTCTTTTCAGCTTCCCAGTATTAAACTCCAGTACTAATATGAACAGCTGTAGATGAAGGATAAAAGTCTTGAACATCTGCATTCCAGCTCTTTGCCCCATACTCTTTGTGGCTGTTGTTTTATTTGCTTTATACCATTGTTGTTGTGTTTGGACATCCATCTATTCTCAGTTCTTCCTTTAGAAGTACAAGGGGAAAGTAAAAATCATCAGACTAATGATACACCAAATCCAAAAGCATTTTACAGTCTGGAGCATGTCCATTGTGTGTCTGACCAGAATGTCAAATTCTTGTAAACTATTCTTAAACACAGTTTCTCCCCCATGTGACAGTAGTAAAGGGATAATGCTGATGATTGTAGAGGTATTCTCATAAATTTATGTTATTCAACTCCTTCATTTGACAGTAGTTCTTTGTTTGGATCACTGTGAGTTGTCTTAAAAGTACCTAGATGCTGCAGATCCCCTCAGCTAACAGAGGAGGCTCTGACGAGTGATATGAGTCCAATCAAAATTAAGAAAATTAACTTCCTAGTTCAGGGGGGAAGGAAAGATTCAGATAGGATGTTTTTAGGCCAGGATCCTAAAGAGAAAATTAGTGATGTGAATGCTGCAGCAAACTCTGGAGGGCATTGTCTACACAGCACGGTGCCCTAAGGTGCCTCACATATTACCTTGGCAGAGGGCCACACTAATGCATCTAAATTACTTCTGATATGTGATGTCTTAGTAGCTCTGCATGGTGCTTCTGTGTTGTGGTATAGGAACTGACCTGAACCAGGAAAGAAGCTACTGTTGTGAGAAGCACCCAGTAAAAGATGTGCCTTTTTGGTTTCTGTGTCTTGTCCCCCATTTATTCCTGTGAATGTGTTACTGGAATCTAGTAACATAGCTGCTGCTTCAACAGCTTTGAAGAGATCAAATTGCTCCTTGCCTGATCTGCTCAGATATGGAGATGATTGTTAGTGCTGCTTTTGTGAATCATTTCAGTGTTTCCAGATATCTAGTGTTTGCAATGTATTGAGCATCTCTGATCATTTTAGGTTGAAGTTGTTGCACAATCTTTGATTCTGGAGAGCAGTAAAGCAGAACTTTGTGCTGCCAGCTGACCCTTGTTTCTTAACAGGGGATTTCATTCTGCTGCATGTGCTGGTTCTTGTGACATGTTCAAGTACAAGTACTTCAGCCTAGTTGTGAAGCTGCCTTTCCCTTCCTTTAATTTCTGTAATAATGTTAGTTATTTTGTGTGTATTTGTTGAAATTCTTCCATTTAAGAGAAACTGTTATAGACAGCCAAGCCACTGTTTATTGTTGCACTGAAATAATGAAGCCTGATGCATGTTTCAGGGCACAGAGTGAACCAGCCAACTCACTGGGAGTTCCTCCTCAGCCCTAAAAGGCAGAAGATTTCCAGCTGCTTGCTTTGTGCTATAGTTCCCTTCCAGGTCATGGTTCTTCCCAGCCACCTCTGTTTCTTCCTCCTGCAGGAGTAGTCAGCACAGCTCAAAAATGTCAGCCCCTTTGCTCCTGGCTTTACTTCACTCCTACCTAATCCTCTGGAATATCCTGACACACATGCAAGTATCCCTGAGATAGCAAAATCCCTTCTTTCAGCAAAGACTATACTATTTCAGTGAGGCATTGAGAGGAAGTCTCTGTGCTCAGAAAGCTAATGTTAATTTACAATAAATCAGGATTTAGTGGAACACCTCTATACATTATTCACATTAGGGCGATATCACACGCTTCATGTAAACTGCAACCCTAATACCACTTTGTGTGCACAACCTTTTGTAAAGAATTTGGTATTGGACTGTGACAAAGAAGTCACTCCAGTTTTGTCTAGTCAGTAAGTTACTCTGTTTTACCTTGCAGAAAGACAAATTCTTTGTGTACGAGGAGTACTGTAGCAACCACGAGAAAGCACTCAGACTGCTGATGGAATTGAACAAGATCCCAACAGTGAGAACATTCCTCTTGGTAAGCACCTTCTCTAGCACTCTTGACTTACTGATGTGACTTTGCACTGTACTCACAATAACCATTTGGTATCCCAGGAATGCTGGGCATTTTGCAGACATTACCCATTTCCAGGTATGTAGCACTCAGGATGGATGGGTATTGAAATCATTGATGAGTTGAAGCACAGAACTAAGCACAGCTCTGGTATGAGGGATTTCAGTGGAAATGGATTTTTATTTATTTATTTTGCAAGAAGCAACAGAAAATTTGAGCAAAGATTGTGAAAGAATTAATGCAATAACTCAGCAGCAGGGCTGTGACTAGTTCCCAGTGGATGTGATTCCCTGCTCAGTTCTCTGACCAATTCACCATCTGTAGAACCACCAGGAAAATGTGGCCTGCTTCTGCCACCCATAAGAAATGTAGTCTAGATGAATTGCTTTCACTGTGTCATTGCTGCTTATATCAAAAATTATCTGACTCCCTGTCTAACCTCTGATGTGTTAGAATCAATGTTGGGAGGGAATGTGGCATACAGCCTTCAAATACTGCCTAAAGAGGCTGGGTGGGAGGAGAAAGAATCAGTAGATAGTGCTTTCTGCCCAACATTCCTTAATTTTCTTTCTTTTCTTGGATGTTTCTCCTCCTAGCCTTCACCCCAACTCATCTTAATTTTTGGGGGGGTTTCTTGCTTTCCTAAATATGGACACATAGCATTTGGAATGGGGTTGGCATGTAGGTATTGGATTAATACAGCACACTAGCTTTTGTTTTTTTCTTGGAGAATCCTGTGAACTAAAAGGAAGGCTTGTCTTTCTGCAAAGGACCTTCTTCTCTGTTCTCCCTGCTCTTCTTTTTCTCCTTTCAGCCAAAGTTTTTCTCTTTCCCAATATAGTACAGCAAAAGAAAACTTCTGCATAAATGTTTGTCACAAGCAGAGCCAGAGCATTCTTTTAGCCACAAAATGCAGGCCTTGGAGGGAGAAGCAGGGACAAGCACTTATGCTGTTGGGTAGTCATAATCTCTTTGTGATCTCTGAGTTTTAAGGGACCTTGCTAAACTATTAGTTTGAGTCACCAAATGACCTTTGATCATGAGTTCCTCTGGGTATTTCTATTGAGAGAATCTAGTGTGAAAGAGGAGAGACAAAAGTGCACATAAACACTATCCTTCCCAGTATTCAGTTTTCTCCACTGCCCCTGGATTGGCAAAAGCCTCCTGTCTGTTACCGGCAGCAGCTGGCAAACTGATTACAAGGCACATAAAAGATGTTACACTGTCTGCTGTGGCTTGCTGCAGTACCTGAATCCAAGAGACTCTTAAAATAACCATAAATATGGGAGGAGAGGCTGCGCTGAAGTGTCTACTTTGCTGTGGCTGCTGTAATATCTTCCAGGCCTCCCTTCTCTTCTCCGCTGTCTCCGAAAGCCAATGCAGAGAAAGCTGCATTAAAATACAAAGCTTTGCTTGTGAAGATAGATTTGGCCTGATTGCCCCTTCACAGCTGCTGAAATATAGAATGTGGGAATGCGTTTGAAAAATCAGTAAGTGTTAAAGGGCAGTTTTGAGCCCAGAGCTAGAGAGAGGGTGAAAGGGAGGAATGGGAAGGATTGAGTCACTCGAGACTTGGAAAATTGGACAGGGAGCATTGTGAGCTGGTAGCCAACGCCACAGATCTAGAAGAGCCTGGGGAAGGGTTATTTTACAGACAATTGTCTGTAAAAATACCAGTTAGGGCTAATGAGATTTATGTATGATGTCTGTGAACATTCCTTGAAGAGCAGGATTGTTGAACTACAGCCAAAAACCTACTGAATTTCAGAGTGTGTCTGAGCCACAGCACACATTTCACAGGGGAAAACATTATCAGTGATGCCCCAAAGCAAGCACATCTTGGCTGAACTGAATTTAAACTTCAGCTCCTGTTGACAGCACAGGTTTGCAACTGGGGTGATTCACAGTCAAATGTAGGAATGTAGACTAGTCTATCTGAAACAGGTTGGAAGTCCATTTGAATCCACTACCTGTCTCTGGCAGCAGCCAAAACCAGAATCTTCAGGGCCACTTAATAAAAGCTTACAGGTCAGTTTTTGTTTATCACATGGAGAATACAGATTATTGTCACAAAATAAGGACTGGTCAAGGACTGTAGGTTATTTTTTTCTATGTCATGCCCAATTCTTACACTCTCTTTCCATGTCAATTCTGATAAAAAAGTATCCATAGCAATTTGAGCACCACTTGTTTGAGGTAATGTGCACAAATTTATCTGTGAAATTATTCTACTGGAATGCAGGGCCTCTCCAAACTTGCATGAACTCATTGTGCAAGTATTGCAGGGGTTGATCAGTTGCTGCTTCTGTTCTTCAACCTAAAATCTATTTGGATTTATTTGGTGTACTGTTCTGATGCTTGTCTCCTTTACTGTGTTTAACCAGTACGTGGAGAGTAGCTGGGCAGGCAGCACCATATGTTGTGACTGGTTGATGCTGTATGTGTGCTGGTTACCCAGACAGTGTACTCATGGTGTTTATCCAGCTGTGATGAGACATGAGGTTTTGCCAGAGAATTGGTGGATGTGATGCAGATGACTCATTTATTTCAATTCCACTTAAATTTCCTTCAGACGTAAGGATTGGACTGGAGTTAATGATGTGTTTACTAGGTAGTAAGCTTTATTTTGGCCTTCAAGAGTTTTCTGGACTAACAGTGCAAACTTTGCATAGTAAGTAAAGGCAATAGTCCTATTAATTGTTGGGGTAGGTTGGATTCTTTTGTATTCAGTGGTGAAAGAAGTCCCATTTCCTGTATCTTAGGTGTGGCAAAGTGTTTTCTGAGCCTTATATGGGTTACAGGAATATAAAACCATGTCCAGGAGCATCTGGAAGCTTTGTGTCTGAGGTAACATTTGTTTCCTTTTTTGATTACAGGGTTGCATGCTTTTGGGAGGCAGAAAGACGACAGATATTCCACTAGAGGGTTATCTGCTGACTCCAATTCAGAGAATTTGCAAATACCCACTTCTGCTTAAGGTAAACCAAAGAAAGTATTTCTCCAGATGGTTGTTTTATTCTTGGAGTGATTCTGCATTTTTGTAGCCCTGGCTCTTGTCACTACTACCTTCCTGGCTTGCACTTGGAAAAGTTGGATCCTGTCTGAAGAAAATGGCTTTCTATGGGTACTGTCAAAATGCTGCCTGAAGCTAACAGGCTGTTAAATCTCATAATGGTGTGGCTAGACCAGATATGGCAACTATTGAATAACTAATGCCTTTTGACTTCAGTTCTGTTCAGATGTTTACGAAGGCTTGAGTGTTATTTTAGCCACTTCCTGAAAAGCTTTGTTCAGAAAAAATTATTATCGGTGTTCTGAGGGACTGGATGGCTCTGGGGACAATAAATGGGGCACATCTTTCATCATGATGTCTTTAGTTTGAGTGTGTTCAGGTCAGTAATGATCAAAATCCTGTATCATCTGACAGCTGTTTGGAGGCTTGTTTGAAAAGTGGTTGGTTGTCTCAGAGGAGTTCTCAGTGGATAGGTGTCATTGCAGAAATGAGTGCTGCAATTGGCACTAATTGGCTGCCTTACTTGTATTCTTACTGTAGGAGCTAAAGAATGAAAGACTTAAAAAAAGCCAACTTCCCTCTCATCCCTCCGGGTCAAGGCTGGGTTACACGCCTGGTGGGGATGAGGAGAGAGAAAAGGGGAAAGCAGTTTCTGGGAGAGCTTGCATCACTGGTGGCTATGTAGCTGCTCTGTGACTAACAGCCTTCGGTGACAGCAGTCGCTTTCTCAGTCAGTAACATTAAATTTATTAAAAGAAAATTAAAGAATAAAAAATATAAGAAGAAGCTGTGATTGAAATGTCCCTTCCTGAGTTGTGGAAGAAAGTAACAATTCTATGGTGAGCTGGTACTCTTGGTCACAGGCTGACCATATCAATCACCTGTGTGTCATTTAAAGCTGTTGCTGTTCTGTGTCCCTACATTCAGCACGATTAAAGGTCTTCATAGGTACAAGCTGGTAAGCACAATACCGATGTGTTGTTCCATTTACAGTTGTTTGTTTCACCTGATAAATATTGAAGTCACTTCTTTCTGTTCAGTTGGGGCTCTTTCAGAACCAAGATTCTTTCCTACAGGTGGAATCATTGTCTATGCAGCTGCGCACAAGCCCATCTTAGAGCAGGCATTCATGCACCATTCCTTATGGATGCAGCTACTGGGATTCATGTGTATACAGCCAGTTTATCAGTCCAGTCAATCTATCCACAACTCCACTTACAGTTGGAACAAGCAAAAGCACGTGCAGTTTAGGCCTATGGCAGGAGAAGCTAATGTGTGAGATAGCTACAGACATTTCTTCCACAGTACTAATCATAGTCAAGATAACGTAAAGGATGTCTAGGTCAAGGAAGCACATAAGTAGCTCCAGCATGGATTTATCTTCAGAGAGAACTGGTTCTGTAGAGATAATTGAAAACCTAATAATGCCTCAGTTTAAGTCCGTTGTGTTTATTTGGGGTTAATTGGAAAGGATTTGGTGGCTGTTCAGTCTGTGGCTTTGTGTGATGACTGTGAGCAACATCCGTGTGTGCAGAAAAGGAGTTCCTATATGGTACCTGATAACTGGTCTGTTTGACCATGGGATGTGGGCACCTTAGAATTGGTGTTCCTGCCCAAGTGTTTTGATAGTGATTATGTTTTCTTGTTTTCACACTGTAGTGTATTTTGTGGCTATTACTTAGCTGTATGTTCAAGACTGAAAATCAGAGATTGTTTTGATTTCTTACAGGATTCCCTTTTCTGTTTTACAAGAAACTTTTTAACCAGAGGAAGTAGTGGCTGGGTTCTTAATTTTGAATTGTTCTCTACATTTGTGCTGTTACTAAAAGATGAAGAGTTAATCTCCTTAAGGTTTCCTGTCATGGTTTCCCCTTTGTATGAAGAGAGTCATTAATGAGTACAGAGTCTGGAGACCACGTTTATTCATTGATTTATTCCATGCTGGAGATATCTTAATCCAGTTAGAGTGGTCAATATCTGGGGTGTGTTTGCCATGCTTATATAAAAGTGATCTTTAACCAGTTTTATCCCAGTATTTTCCAAACTTTTTGCACCAGAAGGTCACTGTTAGTACTCCATTTTTCTTATATTTTGCTCTGTGTCCCTGTTAAGCTTGAAGCAGCTCTGAGGTCATCAGTGTAGTTTCATTTAACCGGTCCGACCACTCAGTATGTGGACCACCAGTCATCTCTCAAGCCTAATTTGGTGATCTCAGGTCTAAGCCGTGCACATGGATGTCTTGGTGGACTCCCTACATTTCTTCTGCACCTCTGCCTCTTCTTTTTCTGTTTTCAGTATGACTTTGTTGCTGAATCACCCACTGCTAATCAGACCTGCTTTATTTCTAAGCTTTTCAGAAAGCATGATTGTGAGTTGTAGGTGTCTTATCAGTTTGGATCATCTGTAGACTTTTATCAACTGACAGAAACTTGACTTGCAAATTAAAATCTCTGTTGTAAAAGCTTTCAAAAATAATTAGAATGGCAAAACCTGCCAATACTATAAATTGTTTGAAATATCAGAGCTTTTACTCAAATGCCATGAGGATGTTGGTTGCAGAAACACAGAAGAAATGCGCCTTTGATTACAAGATAGTAGCATCATCAATACAATTATGTTTTAGTAGGCTTCAGCTTGTTTTCACATACCTCTGTACTGTTCTAGGGCAGGTGTTTTGGCAAGTCTGGGACTCTGTATAACGGATTGGAAGAGCTACAGATGGACCAGTTTCTTGGTTTTCTTCAGGCATTTGCTTTGCAAGGGGGCAGTAAACAAAATACTAGAACAAAGTAAATGCTTCCAAACCATAACACTAATCTTTCCATATTCAGTGGCAGCTAGAATCATTGGGCTCTGAGGATCAAATATTGGCCTGTGGAAATAAATTGGTGGTTTCCACTTCTACGTATATGTACAACTGTAAATGTCAAAAGACCTGGTTGCACAGCCCTCTCTTCTTTGAAAGGTAAAAGCAAGACCAGTAAGGCTAGGACTGAGTCAGTGTTTCTTGCTTTCAAGACACAGCAGGGTAGAATACAGACACCTTTGTCCTCTGACACCAACTCTGTGCCTTCTGGGGTGGATACTTGGACGTTTGGCTCTGGTGCAGTTGACCCAGACCCTTGTATACTTGTCGAACAAATAGCATGGAGGGAGCCAATAGGAGGAGCTGCGACAAGGCATCTGGTGATCTTGCATTCCGTCTTTCTATGGATTTCTTCTTGTATACATGCTGATATAAATCACACACTGTTCAGTACTTGAGAATTTCCTGGACAGGAAATAAAAGCTTAAACAAAAAGCTGAGGGGAATTTCGTTTTGGTTAGACAGCAGATCTGCCTCAGTCAGTCAGATTTTGCCATTACTGGGGGTTGTTCAGCTCGGAAACTATCCGTAATGATTAGAAAGTGTAGTTAATGCTGATTCTCAAAGGTAGTGAATTCATAGTGAATAAACTGTCTACCATTCAAGAGTTGTTTGACACTTGCTAGCACAAAATTACCAGAGTGGACACAAATGTTTCAGACATGGGGACAGCCCAGGGAACCAGGCTGATTCTGCTATTGCTGACCAGGAAAATGCAACTCTCCAAGCCAGAAAAAAGTAGATTTAAAAATAACACAACCCTCAAATTAAGTATTTGCTCTCCCTCTGCTACTGAACTGCAGTTATTGCTCCTGAAATAGCTGGTTTGTATTCATGGGGATTGGATCTTATTTTATCTAATTCCCAGGGCAAACAGATACTACTGTATTCCAACTGATGAGAAATGTCATAGGCCAGAGCTATCCTACTTTCCTCTTTTACTTTGTTATTAACAAGAGTTTGTGAACATCCAGATTGTGTAGTAACTTTGCTGTGACCTTGTTATAGTGTAAGTATTTTAGTATGGCTAAAAAAGCATACGAATGAAGTAAATCAGACTTGTCTGTGTTTGAAAGTCAACCTAAGTAGTAGGAAAAGATGTGTTTAAAATACTATAATTATTTTTTATTAATACCAGATGTGAGTATTCTTCTTCAGAATAAAAGCATCTAACACGGAATTAATTGGAGTTACTTAATTAGGAAAAATATACTGGAGCATCTCCAGGTGTAGATACACTTTAAGCATATATTGCAGTTACTTCCAATATCAAGTATGGCATCTTGTAGTTGAGCATCTTTTCTTACAGTCACTGACTGAAAACAGGGGGTTTGGTGATGGTTTTGGGTTTTGTTTTTGCTTTCTTTCTGTCTGTTTTTGAAACTCGTATGTGGTTTGAAGGGGGGACTCAAACCTAGCCATGGTATTTAATAACACCATGCAGAGAGGTGTTGATATTAGTATTTTTTGTCACTGTTACAAGTTTTTGTCTGCTTTGTGCAAGAAAATTAGCACAGGAGTTGTTGGTCAGTAAGTTTTATTCCCAATCCAAAACCTCTCTAATGTGTCCTCCACTTCTCTTTTTCTTGCAGTGAAGCTTCAGCAATGGTTTGAAATCTATTTGACGATGTAGAAGATAGGATTAAAGAGCTGGGGGTGTTCAGCCTGGAGAAGAGAAGGCTAGGTGGAGACATAGCAGGCTTCCAGTATCTGAAGGGGGCCTATAGGGATGCTGGGGAAGGTCTCTTAATGAAGGACTGTAGTTAGAGGACAGGAGATAACGGGTTCAAACTTAAACAGGGAAAGTTTAGATTGGATCTGAGGAAGAAATTCTTTAGTGTAAGGGTGGTGAGGCGCTGGAATGGGTTGCCCAGGGAAGTTGTGAATGCTCCATTGCTGGTGGTGTTCAAGGCCAGGTTGGACATAGCCTTGGGTGACGTGGTTTAGTGTGAGGTGTCCCTGCCAATGGCAGGGTGGTTGGAACTATTTTAAGGTCCTTTCCAACCCTAACTATTCTATGATTCTATGAATATTTGTTAGCTATGAGCTTCATTGTAGGACTTCCTTAGAAGTGAGAAAGGAGCTTGGACTAGGTTCAAACAAAACAAGACTGCTTGTTGTGATGGGCATTTTGATTTGGTGAGGAGGAAAGCAGCAAACAGATGCATAGACCTTGAGAGCATATACTGTGTGATCAGCTTAATATTCCAGTGCATGTATCTTGCTGCTTAAGTATGTTCTAGCAGAACATTCTGGATGAAGGCAGCTCTGTCTTACCAATGATAGCTGTATGCCTGTATTAATTAGTGTGAACCACACTACTTAAGAGGAGAAGCAGCTGTTTGTGTAAAGCAATCTTAGCAAAAATAGCCTTTTTCCTTTAATAAAGAGCACTTATGTCAGCGAGAAGAAAGCCCTAGGGGAGTGGTGATCATGAGTTAACACACTGTTGGGGTGGGGATTAGGAGCAGTCATTTCTGCCTTCTTCCTCCTGGTGCACCAGGAATGTGCAGTACATGATAGCTGCTCCCTGGCGTTTCCCAGCACATGTCACCGAGGTGGTTTCTTGTTTGATGCCTGTTCTCTTAAGGAATTGCTCAGAATCCAGCCAGAAATGCACATTTCACTTCTGGTTCTTTAAAAATACCTCATAATGTACACAACCTCATGGGCGATTCATGCAACAGCTATGTATTGCTTCATATGGTGGAAGAGTCATTGACCCTGGGAAGGGAATTAAAATCTGGATGCAAAAAGCTGAGTGACCAGATTCAGAATCCTTTTGAGAAGGAAAGCACAACACTGAAACATACAGGTCTAAACAAAAGCAGTGCTGGGATACTGAAAGGGAAAGATGGGAAGCTGGGTTGGAGAAAGGTTAATTCACCGTCTCCCTCTTCTTCCTCTCCATTCATCTCAGCTGTTCAAGGAACAGAACCTGCCAGTAGGCCACAATTGGGCAGATTTAATCTTTGGGGGTTTGGGGTTTTGTTGTGGGTTTTTTTTTTTTTTGTTGGTTTCCCCTCTTTCCCTTTCCTTTCCTCCCTCCAAGAAAAGTCATGTTGCTCTTAGATTCATAACATTGCTTGGTTGAAATCCAGCTCTGTGTAGCACAGCATTAAAAATGGTATATACCCTACAGAGTAGTCAGGAACACTGCCAATTTATAAATCATATTTCTGTCTTTCACTCATTCTATATATAATCACAGATAACTGGTAATATTTATAAAACTGGAAACATGTTTTAGTTGCATTTTAATTTAGCATATGTCATAGATTTGACGGCACATTGAATGTAATCTGTTTTACTGATTTATTGTTGCTTGTCTAGTCTTTACCCTGCAGAAACATTGACATAAATTACAAATTTTAATTATATACAGAATAAAAAAAAACATTATGATTGGCAGGTACACAGATAGAGCCCCGTGTAATATTTACTTTCTGGTTAGGTTAAGTGGAAAATAGATTTTAATACAAGCAAATATTCAAACCTCTAAAATAGGAAAATAAACCTCCTGGAAACAGTTACAGTCACAGAAAGATGATGTTTGGATTCTGGGTTTTGGGGTTTTTTAGAGCACATTTTGGAGTTGAACTGTTTATTAACGCAACTTCCTGAACTGATAATCAAAGAAATACATTGTTATCTCTGTAATCTTGAGATGTTCAATAGGTAACCAACAGATGTACCTCTGAAACTGTTCTTTATGGGTATCCTGGTTTGTGGTGCAGAACAATGCAGCCTGGCAAGCCACAATTTGCACCAGACAATGTACAGTGTTAATGTTCTGTGCAAAAATCCATTTTAAAATGTGTCTGCGTGTCCTCAGGAGTATAGAGATAGGAGGAAGGAATTTGAAATACAGTGACTTGGAAATTTCAGCTGCAAAACATGTGTCAAGTTGTCAGGTTTAAGTACACAACCAACCATTTTTATGTGGCAGAGGAGGGCATGGGGAAGGATGATGGAGGTGTCTTGTTTTAAAAGAGCTCAGTTAAGCAGAAGAGCATCCTTTTTTCTAGGAAATATTAAAGTTGTTTTCACGTTTAACCCCCCCAGTTTCCTCTACCCGCCTGCATTGCTTGCTACGCATCCCTCCTGCCACCTCTTTGCATCTTCCTGTGTCATGTTCTTTTTTGCCGAGTTCTCTCCTCAAAGTTTGTTTGGTGGTTGTTTTTTGTGGGGAGAAGCACAAATAAAGAATCAAAAAATGAGCAGCTGATGTGTCTGTCATCTTCTGTGATTTAGTTCTTATATTTAGAGTCCATCATGTTTAGAGCTTTTAACCTTCAACTATTTAAAGCTACATCTGAGATTAAAATAGTTAAGGTGGAATTCCTTTTCCTCTTGCATAAGCAAAACCTGACATTTCTTAGTAGGTTAGATGTATGTGTCCTATTCTTCTTTTCTGTATGCTGTTCAGGAGGCCAGTACAGCTTGGAGTGCTCTAACTTTTGTTGTAAAATTAGTTGTGTTCTGTGTGTATGTGTTAGGAGTGGCATAACCTTCAACCTTTGCAGCTATAAAAGAGGAGTGAAATGAAAGGAAAACTCTATTCCCAGAGGACACATTTCCCATTTCTTTCTTTTAAGTTCTTTAAAGAATAATTTTCCCCCCTCAGATTATGATATGGAATACCTTTGTAACTCTCCTTCTGAAAAAGAGAGAAGTCAGAGGATAATGGTAAAGAAGTTAGAGGCAATGAAAAATACCAGGTTTTCTGTTCACTATTGGAAGATTATTATTAATTAAAGAAACTCTTTGCAAGGAATAGTTTTCTGCAAGTGGCATCATCCTCATATCCTGAACCTATTAGTGTGTGAATTGCAATACATAAGATAGTAATTCCAGACAACATACATGAGCTTTGTGGAGGACAAGAGTCATACCCAAGGTTTGCCATCTGCTCTGTTTCTCAGCTGCTTTTCAAAATGTTGTCAAATGCTGTGAGTTTACACGTCATAAATCTGTCACTAAAATAAGTAACGGCCCAGGGCTCCCTGACTGTGTGTCAGAAGTGCTAGGCTCTGCTCTTTTGGGGAATCGCAGTGTCAGAACAGCGTGGCTCTTCCTCAGAGGGCTTAAGACTAGGCAGTGGTGAGCCAAGTTCTCTGACTGTCTGTGCCACTTGCACAGCTGATTCCCCAACCAGCACCCTTCCTGCCTTTTCCAGCCATCTCTCCAGGTCCTTGGGCAGAACTGCAGGCACCAGGAGTGGGGGAGATGCTGTGCTTATTGAAGCAGAGGTCTGCTGTGAATGAAGAGTTCTTTCTCTGTGTCTTGGTGATATTTCAGAAAGGGATGTTTAGACAGGGCTAGTGTATGCATATCTGTTTCCAGAGCAGCATGAGAGACACTTGAGCTGCAGAACTTCATTGACTTTTAATGAGACTCATGTAGCAAAAATCCTGCACTCTGAGTTATAGAGGCTTAAACCATGACAGAAGCATGGAGCAGAGGCTAGTGTCACCAAAGTGTAACATCCCTCTCCTGTCTTTTCTTCTTGAGCACTTTCCTTGGCCTTATCTTCAGGAAAAGTAAAATATTCTATAGGGAATTTCACTTGTGATATCAACTGACATTTGTAGCAGCCAGCCACTTTTTCCTGTGCATGTGTTAACTCTCTAAATCAACCAAGATCCTTAACTCCTCTGTCTTACTGAGATTCCTGGCTGTCAGCACATTACTAATCTCCTTTGTCATCCATCTGACAAGAGCCATTGTCAACCTCCATTTATAATTTTCTAAAAAGAGAAATTGTAGCTATGAGTAAATTCTTAAAATACCAAATCTGTGCCAAGAACTGAGCAGTTATATTTCATAGGACAATTTTTACATTCCCGTCCATTCATTTGGGCCTTTCTGTCTCCGGGGTCTGTCTGTGTGGAAATGAGAGTACCTCCCATTGCTGTATTTCAGTTCTCAGAAGACCTGTCTCTTGCATTACTTAAAGGAGCCTCGGTCACCAAGTGGTTTAATCTCAAGATGCAGATGCCAGTTTAAAAGCTTCTGCAAAATGGATAAGTTAATAAATAAATAATTGAAGTACTCTGAGTTTCCGTAACAGTGGATCTCAAAATGGTTTACTAGTGCTGGTGAATTAAGACTTGCCAGCGTGAGGGAGCAGAGGAAGCACTGAGTCTGAGTAAAGGCTGAAATAAATCTGTACTACTTCTAACTCTAGCTTCCTCCTTTCAAGTGTGCATTTCAATTTTGCTGTTATGTGAGCATCCCACAGTATATTTATTCGACAGTCATTCGTAGTAGAAAAATACAGCTAAATATGCGCAAACCTGTCGCATGCTGAAGAGCTGTCTGTCTAAAGAACTCTGTAAAGCAGATCTGTGAATCAACACTCGGACAGAGAAAGTTCCTTGATTTAGTAGCTTGGAGTGTCTGGATTAGCAGCTTTTATAGTTACTGTAAGTTAATGCAAGCTTCAGTGGGACTTGAACTTCAGCCCACATCTCTCCACTCTCTGGCAGGCCACGGAACTTGAGCCTAAAACCCACCAGTTAATTTGATCTAGAGGCTGTGTGTGGACATAAGTCAGTTGAGGAGCAGTGCTTGTATTGTAGGTTGTGTGACCAACTCCGGCAAGGTGAGCCCTATCATTGCTTGGGATCATACCTGAAATTAGAGTATGCCGGCACCCAGCAAGACAGCATGGCACAAAGATCTTTAATGTCAATATTCTGTGTGGTGAAGGGACACTTGCTGAGGTTAATGTGCTGATGTGGAGAAGCAAAAGACAAATCAAACCACAGAGTAAGCCTAGTTGGAGCCAGTGACAGGCATTTGGGGGTTGTAATCACTTAATCTTGGATGAACAACAACTGTAACAGGCTGTCTTTGCCCTTAGCTGTGGGAACTATGGATTGAAGCAATTTAGCTGTGTTCAGACCACAGTGCTGTGCAGGCTCTCTGGTGATACTCAGACTCATTATGGTGTCTCATGCAAAGTGATGCAGTTCAGCAGCAGTTTGCCACTTAAATGTAGGTCTTTAAATAACATGTTGAAGCAAAATAGAACATAGTTACATATTCCAGGCAATCTAAAAATGCGGGTCTTAAACACCATATTAGGTATCAAGATGAAATTGCCAGTCTTAGTAAAGGTTTCTTTAATGTATTTTTATTCAATTGTGGCTGACTATAAAATACTATTGGTCTAAAAGATGATTAATTGTGAGTAGACAGTGGTTTCCCCTTTTGCTAAACTGGTTAATATTGTCAGGTGCCATGTTTTCCCACTGCTGTTTTTCTGTGGGCAGTGTTTAACTGGGCTGTTGTTCATTAAATCAGATGAAACAGTCTCTTAGGAACTCTTCCAGAGCAGGGATGTTATTCATCTCTATGTTAATCTCTCCAGTCAAAACATGTACCCCAATCTCCCAGATATAATCTGGGGAAGAGTCCCTGTTAAATTCCTGCTGTTTTCTTGGTCTCTCTCTCTCCACAGTTCAAACACTGAACTGAATGCAGAAAGTCTTGGTCCTGTAAGTCACATGCCATTGGGAAAGTTACCTACTCTCTGTGGATAAATTTCCTCCTTGATGAAATTATTGTTGTATATAAAAATATGGACAGTTGTGGCTAGTGATTTTCCCTGCAATTTCTGGATAGTCATCATACACAGAACTGTAGGTGCTTATCCACATGTTGTGGTTGACCTTGACTGGCTGCTCTCTGTCCACCCAGCCACGTTCTTACTGTCACTGTTCAACGGGGAGATTAAAAAATGAGATCAAAACTGCTTGTGGATTGAGATGAAGACAGGAAGATTGCTTAGTAAATACCATCACAGTCAAAACACATTCAACACAATTTGTTGCCAATGATAAGACATTTGGATAAACAACCCCGCCTTCCCCCCAGTCCCTACTCTTTTCCTCAGTTTCAACTTCACACCTGCATTTTCAACCCCTCTACTTCCTGTACAGGTGAAGAACAGAGAACAGTATCTACAATAACATGCTCACCAGTATCTACAATAACATGCTCACAACTCCTTTTTAATTTACAATAGTTCTGGCATCTTCCTATGATATTGCAGGCTTTTGCCTTTCTGTGACCTGCTTTTAAGTTTACAGAGCATATTTTCTTGTCTTTCTACTTTTTTTTTAAAGGAATTAGCTAAAAGGACTCCCTCCAAGCATCCTGATCATCCAGCTGTCCAGAATGCATTGCAGGCCATGAAGACAGTCTGCACAAATATCAACGAGACCAAGAGGCAGATGGAGAAACTGGAAGCCCTTGAACAGTTGCAGTCCCACATTGAAGGATGGGAGGTATGATGTAGGACTGCAAAGCTCCCTAGAGGCATTTTGCTACACAGTTTAAATGGGCTCAAGTTTAGTGACTCATACTGTGTACAGGGATTTTTTTTGTTTCCTACGTGATGTGCAAATGCTCTTGGAGGTGTGGGTGGCATCACACTGATGATGTTTAGAATGTATGTTTATTTAGAGTGTGCAGGCTGCTGCTAAATTGTAGCAGAACAAATGGGTTATGAAAGAAAGGAAGTTGTTAGAGCTAGAATGGACTGAAATTTCAAATGGGTAGATCTCATCTGAAAATCAAAGAAGTCTGGTAAATGAAATCAGGACTGGTCTAAATAACAGAGATTTCTCTTTTCATTCCTACAAGACTATTTTTTTCAGGAGCTTTGAAAGGTATCTCACTTAGCTTCATACAGGTTTCCTGTATAAAAGATAGATTACCAAGTATTACATTAGAAAACAACTGGTGTATTTGTGTTTGGTCCAGTTAACTTACTTGTGGATGTGTTTCTGTTGATGTATTTATCAGTAGGTGGATCTGTGTAGGTAGAAGCATTTAGTTTGAAAGGGAGAAAAATAAGAGGGAGAAAACTTGAATGAAGCTAGCAGGAGGAGGAAATCTGGGGAAAGAGCCACTCGGGAAAAATACTGAGAAGTCAGTATGGCGTGGAAAGTGTTGGCAGCTTATCTTGTGATGACTGTAGTTGAAGCACTTGAATCAGTGGAGCTGGAAACCTCTGGGACGTGCACCATAGGGAGTCAGGGTGTTAAATGGTCTCCTAGAGAGATTGATTGGCGTCAGCATTTAGTGAGATGATACTTAGAATGTCGAGGCTGATCACTGCCAGCTGAGGATTTCTTAGCTGAGGACATTTTGTTAGAGGTCATGTAAACTTCCTTGTGTTTGGACTCTTGGGTGCTCTCCATGACTCTCTTTTGGGTTGTTTTTTATCTTTAGTGTATGTTTTAAACCTTGCTCAGTTTTTCCCTGAAGGATGTTCTTGGCATTCAGCTAAAGACATGAGAACAGCCCAGATATCCAGCTGTGTAATTTTTGGATAGCAAGCTCAGCAAACAAAGTCATGTAATGTTCTGTATAGCAAGATTTCTAAAAGTAACTAAAATATTTCAGGTTCAATGTGCTCATGGGTCATCTAGGCAACAGGCATGGTTTTAGCCCTGGAGCCTGAAGCATGGCTGTTAAAGCGTCCATGATGTCATAAGGGGTGTTTTTTTTTAGGGTTCAATTTATCTGCAGCAACATTCTGGGGCTGAAAACTCTTTCAGATTTGTTTATATACAATTTTGTAACAAAGTCACCTAGGTCACTCAGCTCAAAATTTCAGAGGAGTGTTTTCCCTCCCAATAAGCTGTGGAACATTTCTAAATTACTCTGACATATTACAAGGAGGAAAAGGAGCTTTATGCATCACAGAGACAGACCAATACTGAACACAGTGGTGTTTCTTAATTCTGTAACTGTAGGGAGGTTTGAAACTCATAGACAGTTTCCTATCTTCACAGTACTAGGGGTGTTATAAATGATGGCAGTAGAGCAAAATGCTGTGTTCGTAAACAACTGGTTTTAGTTACTTCAAATGTATTTTGCAGTTTATTCCCAATGAGAAGGGCTCCTAACTTCTATCTATGGAAAGCTGCAATTGCTGAATTAAATGACTAGCTCAAGAATGCTGTGCTGTAAGTACAGAGCTGGCTGTAAGAAGTCTATAAGATAAATATATGCCTATTTTTAGTTTACCTAACAGCAATTCCTCCTATGAAATAGAAAATTTCCCTTTTCTGTTAGCATGGGTATGGATTTTGATACACTGGTGCTCTGTATATGTGGTTATATGCATATATCTATCTATGTTTATATATACATATAACCATATCCATATAATTTGACAATAAATCTGACATACTAATTTGACAAGCCCTACAGGTTCCAACAGCTTTAATCCAAGGCATCTGAATTGTCAAAATGAAGTGAAGCTCAGCTTACTTATGAACAAATATTTTATATTTGTAAGGGATGCAGCCTGAATCTGAGGAAGTGTTCAAGAAGCCCAGCGTGAAGTTTGATGTTAATTTGTTCACTTAATTTGGAACAGGCTTCACCATGTCTAATTTTTCTGTTTAACCAGACCAACAATTTCACAGGTGTCTGTGACTTTGCACTTCGTTCCAGCTGTCCCAATGGACATCCCTGGTCTGATCTTCATCCTACTGCCATCAGCACCACCCTCAATATTTCCAACACAAAGAACAATGTGACATCTTTTTTGCTTCTGCAGAGTCTCTTCTTGTTCTTGAGAGTCATCTGCAGCTTCACCAAGAGCAGCAGTTGTTTTTTAAAGCAATTTCCTCAGTTCAACATATTTCCTTTAACATGTCCACCCACCAATCTGCATCTACCTCTCTAATACCGCAGTAACTGTCACTTGTCATATACTGAGCGTATCCTAGCATCATTCTTTCAGTCTTTTTCTGAGATTATAATGAGGGGACATATTAAAAGTTAAATCTGGGAAGCTACTGAAGGCCTGCAGCTTAGTCAGAGGTCTGTTCAGCAAAATGAGCTCTGCTCATATTCATTCTTCTGGAATGCACAGAATCCTTGTAGGTGTATATTACAGATTAACCTCAGACAGATCAATTTGATTCTGGTTAATCCTTCTGGGAAACAAAGATTAGCTAAAAAAAATGTGGGGAAAGAAAAGTAGAGGATGGATGTGTACAGTTTATATACTTTTATATACAGTGTTTTTGCCTGCTTAGTAGAGAACAAGTTTATATGCTGTTTCTATTAATTATTGATTGTTTTTTCTTTGGGGAGTTCACCTTGTGAGTTATTGTGAGTGATTTTTACACAATTGCTATGTATCCTCAAATTCTCCAAGTCTGAAACGCACAGGAGTTTCTAGAGATTTGTTAATCCTTAGGAGATCAATCATTTGGGCTGTAATTTGCATTTTCACCAGCTATGTTGTTTTCATTCATTCCTATCCCCCGCCCTAGCAGCTTGGTTTCAGTTAGAAAGGTCAGATATTCTGGTTTGTCACTGAAAACATAAAATAAATTTTCTTACTCTGTTTTTTTCTATTGAAAAACCTCTCAGATTGGTATAAATGAGAAGTAGTGAGGTCAACAGCAAATAGGAGATTCACCAACAGTCTTTAGATACCATAGTGATGGAGCCGATGGAAAAATAAAGTTTCTTAGATTTGAAGGTGAGAAGCAACCATTGCAATCATTTGCTTTACTTCCTGCACAAAATAGGGCAGATAATTTTATGCAGTGTTGCTGTGCTCATTTCTTCAGCTGGTTTTGGGTATCTTTTGGGAAAGTAAGTGTTTGATATTGAGGTGCTATGAAAGCTTAATTTCTCCATGGGCCAGCGACATGAGGAGCATGCTTTTATGTTGTATGGTCAGTTGGTTTGTGTTCCTATTTGTGTATGTACTAAAAGGCCTTTGGAGTCATGACTTCGAGACAGTGATTTCTCCTGGAGATAGTAACAAGTCAAAAGAACAAGTGGTTGTGTGTGGAGTTCCAAAGGGAAGATATATTGTAGTATACGAGGACTCCAAAAAATATTTGTAATCCAGAGAACAGATGATGTGTTAAGCCACATGAAGAAATCGAGGACTTCCTTCTTCTGAGTGCATCAGTTACATCACAGTTCAATGGCATTCAGATAAAATAGCAGTGGTTTAGTAAAAATCCTTCATGGTGCATGAGTAAAGAAGTTAAAAATAAACAGTATCTTTTTCTCTTTTCAGGGGTCAAATCTGACTGATATCTGCACACAGCTCTTGCTCCAAGGGACTTTGTTAAAAATCTCAGCAGGAAACATCCAGGAGAGAATGTTTTTTCTGTTTGATAATCTTCTGGTCTATTGCAAGAGGAAATCCAGGTGAGTCTGTCCATGCTTATGGACCATTCAGAAGTTTTGTAAGCAGAAATTTTAGTTTAACCATGCCAAGTGCAAGGTCCTACACCTGGGTCAGAGAAATCCCAGGCACAGCTATAGGCTGGGCAGAGAAGAGATTCAGAGCAGCCCTGTGGAGAAAGACTTGGAGTGCTGGTAGATGAGAAAATGAACATGAGCTGACAGTGTGCTTGCAGCCCAGAAAGCCAACCATATCCTGGGGTGCATCAAAAGGAGCATGACCAGCAGGTCAAGGGAGGTGGTCCTGCCCCTCTATTCTGCTCTCATGAGACCTCACTTGGAGTATTGTGTGCTGTTCTGGTGTCCTCAACATAAAAAGGACATGGAACTGTTGGAACAAGTCCAGAGGAGGGCCACGAGGAT
>JASSUY010035498.1:76503-138931 GCA_032466535.1 Forpus xanthops
GGTGAGGCACTGGAATGGGTTGCCCAGGGAAGTTGTGAATGCTCCATTGCTGGCTGTGTTCAAGGCCAGGTTGGACATAGCCTTGGGTGGCATGGTTTAGTGTGAGGTGTCCCTGCCCATGGCAGGGTGGTTGGAACCAGATGATCTTAAGGTCTTTTCCAACCTTAACTATTCTATGATTCTTTGAGACCACTCACTGTATTCCCTGTTACTCTGCAAGGCTGAGTCGTGGGTGTGTTTTCCCTCTGTTCCTGAACACTGCTGTTAGACAACATGAGAAAGAAGTCACTCTGTGGTAGGGCAAATATGCCACATAGTAATGGGGTCCCCACCCTGAGAAATCCATAATCTAAAGACAGAAGTTGATACAGTGCATTAAAAACACAGAGTGAGTTCTTACAGCTGGAAAACTTCCCAGAGCAGATGGGTCTCCAGGAGTGATGTATAGAAGAAGGCTGTGCCAACTTTCATTGTGAGATTATTCCAAGCAAACAAGGGTGATGTGAAAAACAATATAAAGCCAAGAAAGGGGTAAGTGGAAAACTAAGAAAGCATTAAATAGTTGCAGGACACAGAGGAGTGAGGAAGAGATGAAGGTTAGCAAGTTGCTGTTCATTTTTTGCAGCCGTGTGCTCTGTGCATCTACAATTTTTGCATCATTCTACCTTATAAAACTCAAGCATTGTTAACACCTACTGCTTATTATTAAACTACATTGTCAGCATGGAGGGCAGTTTACTTCTGCAGCCAATTGCACTGTATTTCAGTCCTTAAGCTTTTTAACCTGCACAGCTCCAGTCTCATTCTCTTGGTCTTTCCTGAATTTTAAATACATTCTCTACACTCCAGTTTTTTCTCCTCCTCCTTCAAGTTATACTTCTTTAATGGCGGTGGCCAAAGTAGAATGGCCAACCCAATCAGGAATGCTACAGTGTTCTCTCCAGGTTCTCATATCTCAAAATTTGGGTTTGTTTCCCAGTTCAATAGCAGTTTTGGAAACATGAAGCTGGTAAATATAATTTCAGTAATGTTTAGAATTTGTGTGGACAATGCTGAAACTATACAACATAAATAAAAATTATTAGGTGAAATCTGTGTTAGAAATAATTAGAATGTAATATTAACATTTAAATTGAAAAGGAAATTACACAATTCAAACTTCTTTTAAGAGTGTCTAAGTGAAGTCTTGACTCTGCTGAAGTAAAGAAGATGAAACACTTCATTTTGACTCTGCCAGATTTGTCAAAATCCAAACTTCCACATGAAACTTCATAAATTTGTGTCTTCTGACAGAAAATTGTTCCTTAGGGAATTAAAAAAAAGGAAATCGTTTTGATGTCTAATCTTTTGCTTCTTTAAAGCTCTTAGAAACTGGTTTTCTCATCCTGATTGTAGTTCAGGTTAGCAGAGCCCCTCCTGTACTGTCCAGGCATTTTTCCCGGAATGCTAAGGTTTAGAAAACAAAATGTTCTACTTTAAGCAACTCTTATTTTTTTTTTTTTTGTACAGGAGACATTACTGAGCTACTCTGTAGTTTGGCTTGATTTTGGAGGAGGCTGCCTTAACACTTTGGTTTTCCCAGAGGATTGATATTGTTTATCTTTGTCTAATAATGTAGCTTGAACTGATGAAATCTTCAGAGTCTGATTTCCATTAAAAAGGAGGATATTTTATTAAGTCTGCTGGGAATTGCCTAGTGTAAAAGATATATTTAGGAATTGCTGAGTGACTTTAATTTTGGATATTTCTCCTGTCTAGCTGCTATTTATAATTAGTCCAGGATGGAATTAGCATCAGTTGTGCTGGTGTGATTATTTGGCCAGCTGCATGACAAACAACTGCCATGTTAGTGGAACACAGCTTTTGGAAAAGCCAGTACCACCAAAAACCTGCCTGTAACTGTTCCTAATTTGAAATTGAATTACTTGGTTCTCAGCTCACACTGTGCTTATCTTGTAGAAATCACTGGAACTTTTCTTGACTTAAAAATGCAATTAGAATTCAGACCTTTGATAAGTAGTCAACAATGCAGCCATTTAGAATTTAGGCATCATATCTTTTCACAATAGCATAAATTAAGAGCGGCATTGTTGAGACCAGTTTAAGGTGTGTCTTAGAACAAGATCTGTGATTTTCAGTCTAAGACTGCAATCTCATCTTTTGCAGAAGCTTTGGGAAGTCTGACAAACTGATGACATAGTTTTTCAGGGCTGAGTATTGTTTTGTGTTTTTTAGCAGGTTCATAGACAGCTGTTTAAATTGAATCCTGATGTCAGGAACAATATGTTTCATGTGGAGAAATGGGCTGAGTATTTAAAGGGTTTTGCTAAGGCTGCCAGGATAGCTTTCCTTTAGATTCCAACAGTCATCTTTAGGAAATTGTCTAATGGCTCTAAGATCTCCATCCCTGTCAGTCTGATTGGATGTAAGTATATGGTCATCACTAAATGTGTATTTGTCACTAAAACTAGTTGTGAAAGGGAAAATTGTTCAGAAGAACTTGGTGATTCTCCTCTTACCTCAGTTTATCACAGATATTTCACTCTGACAGAATTTTTCTCTCCAGCTGTTTTTTACTGCAATATTTCTTGAATCTTATGAGCTCCTGGCAAGTTGCCACAGCAATCCCTTCACTGCACAGAGCTTGGACACTTGCCATCCCAAATGATGATCATTTGACCGATTGTGTTTTGGTGCATATAGCAGAGTTGTTCTTAGATATTAAAGCTCAGCAGATATTAGTTGGATGGTTTTAAGCCTGTTATAAACATAAAAATCAGAATATAACTAGCAATGAAAGTGCTTTCCTGATTATTTTTTTAAAAGACATTTCAGCAAAGGCACTATAAAGCTTATGGATGAAGATGTAAGCTTTGGTGCAAAGTCGCCACAGCAGCACTTTCACAAATGCCCCCTACAGTGACATTTAACAGAAATATGGCAGGCCATTTGACACCAGCCTCTTTATGTGTTTTATTTTATATTTGAAACTTGATATGCATCCCACAAATTTATTAAAGCTTAAGGCAAACAAAAGAGTCAAGTGTAACACTTTGTCAGGGGATATTGCAGTTTTCATCCCAGAGCCACATGCAGTTCAGTTTTAATGGCATTTCAGTCATCAAGAATGTAAAGCCTGAGGGCATCCCAATCTTCACATAGTCTTGTAAAATAAGCTCTTTATCGTTGTACTGACATTGTTGTACACTTACCTTTCTGAGCTGATGGAGTATTCCAGTTTTTCAAAATCAGAGGTGTGGTCAAATGCCACAAAACACTATATCAGAATCCATTTTTAATAGTCATATCTCAGAATGATTTACATATATATACGTATATATGTTACTCTGTTTGTGTTAACAGTTGAAATCCTAATTGCAGGGTTACTGGGAAAAAAGCATCTAAACGGACAAAGTCTATCAACGGCTCCCTTTATATCTTCAGAGGCCGAATAAATACAGAAGTCATGGAGGTGGAAAATGTGGAAGATGGAACAGGTATGAGACCAAATACTGTCTTTTAACAACACAGCAAGTCCAGATATTATTTTGTAGGGTGGTACAAATGTACTTTTCTGTCTTCTTTAGTGAAATCTCAAGCAAGCTATGTGGCTTCTGGTACCTTCATTATTAGACCAACTTATGTTTGTTGAAAGACTGGACATGCTTTCAGGCATTAGTCCTTTCATCGTTCTGAAATAACCTTATGAAGAGTTTGTGTACCCAGAAGGTTGTCTGTTTTTTCTCCTAATCCAAGTTAATTTAGTAAAAGATACTTTATCTTCTTTCCATCCTTTCTTTTCTTACATCATAAGCCATTATAGCTATAATAACAGAACTTCTGAATCATCTCATTTAGAACTCTACCAAATATTAGTCTTAGCCTCAAATCAGTAGTATGGAATGTGTCCCTGAACAAAATATGGGAATGATTCTTGTGTTCTGATCTCATCTACAAAGGCCAAACCAACCCCTCCTCCTACAGTAACAAGTCAGGAATTAATATTATGGCCTTTAAACAGTTGATACTTGAAGAGTTTCCATGGCCAGTGGACAAAAATCCTTGAGTGCAAGATGTTAGCGTGTCCCCAGAAAGTTCAGATCAAATAACCTGAACAAACTTCACAGTGTTGCACTGATACTGTTATGTTTTAAATATTTTAGTTCTTCTGAAGTGAAATTACAGCATCACTCTTAGGGCTGAAACAGTTTAACAGCTTACAGATACTTCTGTTAATATGTGTACTTGTAGGTAAGTAGCGACCAGTCACATGGACAGTCTTTAAGAATGGTAAATGAGAAGCACCTCCAGAAGTCAGGCTCTTTTAATTAAGGGGTCCCATGCTGATTTGATTGAAGTAGCAGATCTTCCATTCACTATGTACATTATGCTTTGGGTTTTTACAGCAGATTACCACAGCAATGGCTACACTGTGACAAATGGTTGGAAGATACACAACACAGCCAAGAACAAGTGGTTTGTCTGTATGGCCAAGACTGCAGAGGACAAACAGAAATGGCTGGATGCTATAATAAAGGAAAGGGAGCAGAGAGAGAGTAAGTGGATAATGTATTTTGTAATGCACTGAAAAAACTTGTGTACAGAGGCGTAATGTATATGCAACTGTTGGGACAAGTCCAGAGGAGGGCCACGAGGATGATCAGGGGACTGGAGCACCTCTTGTATGAAGACAGGATGCAAAAGTTGGGGCTGTTCAGCCTAGAGAAGAGAAGGCTGCATGGAGACCTCATAGCAACCTTCCAGTATGTGAAGGGGGCCTATAGGAATGCTGGAGAGGGACTCTCCGTGAGGGGGTGTAGTGATAGGACAAGGGGTAACGGGTTCAAAGTTAAACAGGGAAAGTTTAGATTGGATCTGAGGAAGAAATTCTTTACTGCAAGGATGGTGAGGCACTGGAATGGGTTGCCCAGGGAAGTTGTGAATGCTCCATTGCTGGCTGTGTTCAAGGCCAGGTTGGACATTGCCGTGGGTAGCATGGTTTAGTGTGAGGTGTCCCTGCCCCGGCAGGGTGGTTGGAACTAGATGATCTTAAGGTCCTTTCCAACCTTAACTATTCTATGATTCTATGTATAAGTATCTGAGAGAAAAAGGTTGCAGTTTTACCTCCATGGGCAGAATTAAGATCTATCCTTAATGAGAAAGAAAATCCGTGGATTGAAAACAAGTAGTCCCGAATGTGTACCTTGGGGGTTTTAGGGACTTGTGACACTGTATTTATCAAACATTTTTATTTACCAGAGGCAGTTTCTTTGAGGCATTGAATTACTCTTGAAAAAATAACATTTAATCAGTTTCAATTTTTGATCTTGTACTTGCTAAGGAATAATGCTTTAGATGTTTTAGAAAGTTACAGATCTGTCACTGAAGATTCATGAAAGCAGAGAATAATTTAATGTCCTTTGAAGTCCAAACTTAGTTTTTATATTACAGTACTTTGCATCTAATCTGCTAAGCACAATGCACATTGCAGTGTTATTTATCATAGAATATGAACCATTTCTAACATACTTTATCATGTTTGAAGCCCAGTGTACATTTTGTTAATGGCAAGAATACTAGCTTCAAAATGTAGATGGGCATGGTGTAAATTCAGAACTACCTGAAGGCAGCAGAGAGAATCAGGTTTGATTTTTGCTCATTGGTCAGTTCTGAATCCCACTGTAAGGATCCTGAACTTCCATATGCTGTGTTTTTTTAATAAAATTCATTTCTTTGCTGTTACTTTTACCCTCAGAATGCTAAATCATGTCTCTAAAAGGTCCCATGAGTTTCCATTTCGTAGTGAGTTTTTGCTTTCTGAGGTCACTTAACTGCTCTGCGGAATTTCCTGTGCATCAGGTAAAATGTGTGAGGAAAGGTCAGTAAGAAGTAAAACAGGATTATTAAAACAGACCATGTATAATCAGGGAGCCTGAGAATATGGGAAGGTGACTCGGGAAGGGAGAAGAACTGTTCCATAATAGAAAGTTTCTCAAAGCTTTCCATGCAGCATTGCCTAGTTAGATTTTCTGATGCTTTTTGTCACAGTTTTATGATGTGGCAGATGATGACAGGCACTCAGGATAAGCATAGATATTCTGGCAGACATTCCAGGCCTTACTGGAAAATCTCCTTTGGATCAGAGTACTTACAAAGTCACAGAGATATCAGTGTTTGGATTAGAAAGTAGAAAGCTTGGTGAGATTCCCAATCCTGCAGGATGAGTTGGGTAAAATGTGCATTCCAGTCTGCCATTTACATCAGAGCCTGGGGAATTCAGTGATGTAAGACCAGCAGGAAACATGTATACTATTGCAGAGGCTGTTTTCTATCACAAGTTCACGTTGCAAATTAGCCTCAGCTACACGTGTCAGCATTCGCAATGAATTGGATCACAGTATTGGAGGAAGAAGAGGGTGGAAAGGTAACAGCGGTAAGCCATGGGGGATGTGGAGCCAGAACTCCTGGACACATGAAAGAAATACTGTATTTGAAAGACAAAATGTTGTGCAAGTTTAATTTCTGGAACGTGCCTTTCAAGCCTCTAAACCAAATGCATTAAGCATTTTCAGAAAGCTAGAAAGCAGATCTGATGACACAGAGACTATTAATTCATTTCAGTATATTACCATAAAGCAACAGGATTTATGTTCAGTTAGGATGGGCTGCTTTTCCCAAAGAGGTTACAGTTTTCATGTCTAGCCTTATGCTGATCACTTAAATTATGCCCAGTGTAAATCTGTGTAAAAATTCAGATGTGCCCAAGTGCCAATATGCCAAGTGAAGACCAATTCAGGCTGCCTGCTTTCAAAAATGTTAGGTGTCTAAAATATGTGCCTCTGTTTTGGACTCCAGAGTTGCCTAGATTTACAGGTTCAGGTTTCAAGAAAATAAAAGTATGTGTGCAGGCTAGAAGAGAAAAAACTTACACAGCAGCAAGCCAGCTGTCCTGAAGCAATTTGGAAACCTAAAGGGAGGAGTGCCAGCAAATGCCAGTTATGATGAAAGCTGTAACATAGACACCTCTTGTTTTCAGAGCTTGTTCTCCTGACGGCAGGAGTTTTGAAGTTAACATGAGCTATGTGAAAACTCACATGAGGTGGTCACGAAATTTTCTCTCTCCAATTACATGTCATTCCTTAAGTCATTCAGATTTATTTCATTCAGTATTTTAATTGTCAAAATGTATTTTTTGCTTAAGGTATTAGTAAATACAATAATCAAGAAAGGATAAGAAAATTATGTTCCTTTCTAGTTTTGATTTATTTAAAGATGTGAATTTGATTTCAGCAGTTTTGTATTTTTGGCATCAAGTAATATAACACTCAAAAAGTCGTATGCTCTGTCAAACATTTTGATGCCTTGAACAAGTCTTATGCTGGCAGTTAGTCTGGGACCAAAACCAGAATTGCAACAGGAAATAATTTTGAGAAGGTATCAAATCACAGAGTGGTTTGGGCTGGAAGGGACCTTAAAGATCATCTATTTCCAACCCCCTGCCATGGGCAGGCACACCTTCCACTAGATCAGATTGCTCCAAGCCCCATCCAAACTGGCCTCTTGAGCATTGCCAGGGATGGGGCAGCCACAACTTCTCTGGGCAACCTGTGCCAGTACCTCACCATCTTCATGGTAAAGAATTTCTTTCTAATATCTAATCTAAATCTCCCTCTGTTAGTTTAAAGCCATTCCCCCTTGTCCTGTCCCTACAGGCTCTTTACAAAAGTCTCTTGATTTCTTGTTGGCTCCTTTAGGCACTGGAGCTGCTTTAAGGTCTCCTCAGAGCCTTCTCTTCTCGAGGCCGAATGAGCCCAGCTCTCTCAGCATGTCTCCAGAGCAGAGCTGCTCCAGCTCTTGGAGCATCTTCGTTCGCCTCCTCTGGACTGTCTCCAACATCTCCATGTCCCTCGTGCTGGGGGCCCCAGAGCTGGACTCCATGGGCTTCTATCCAGTGAGGAGTAGAGAGGGGAGAATCCTCTCCTTTGACCTGCTGGTAGTGCTGCTGGTGATGCAGCCTGAGACACAGTTGGCTTCCTGGGCTGTGAGCACACACTCCTGGCTCACATTCAGCTTCTCATCAACCAACATGTGCAAGTCCGTCTTCCTCAGGGCTTCTCTCAATCCATTCATTATCCAACCTGTAGTTTTGCTTGGGATTGCCTTGACACAGGTGTATCTTTCTTAGGAAGTTCTCCATGTTCTGTAAACCTTTCTACTTTGTGTTATATTAAGGATCTGAAGGAATTTCTGTTTTGTATTCCAGGTTTGAAACTGGGAATGGAGAGGGATGCATATGTCATGATTGCAGAGAAAGGAGAGAAGCTCTACCAAATGATGATGAGCAAGAAAGTGAACCTTATCAAAGACAGGAGGAGAAAATTAAGCACTGTTCCCAAGTGCTTTCTTGGCAAGTAAGTGGCATGTGAATTGAAAAATCCCTTTCATTCCAATCAAAAGAATGGACTCTGGATTTTCTGGGGGTGGCATTATGAGGTTAGATCAGATATACTTTGATGCAGCTTAATTGAAAAGGCCAATAACCTGCATTGCAGTTGTGATTTATTAAAATTAATCACTGATTCCTATTTATGCTCTGCAGTGACAGCTCATTCTACTCTACAATAATTCTTAACAGCTGTTTCAAATCACCAAAAGGATTAAGAAAAAATACTTTAACTCTCACAAGCTCAGGTCTGTTGGTGGCCAAACCTATATTCTCATCTGTGTACAAGCAACTGCTTATAAGGTGATGTTTAAACCTAGCAGAACTGTCCAAGTCTCAAGATTAAAGTTAGAAGTTTGCTGTTTGTCAGTGTAACATACACGAATGAAATTTTGTGCATCTTGAGGCATTTGCTAGAAGCACATGGCTTTAGTGCCTGGAAAAGAACTTTCCCAGGATAGGTATTACGAAATAGTTCGGAAGTATGACACATATGGGGCAGTAGACAAGAGACCCCGTGGATGAATCAGACCTCTGATTAGACATGGTAGCAGTGGGGCTGTTGTAGGGAAATACCCTGCATGGCACAGAGGGAGACACATCAGTTGACCTGAGAAGACTTTTCTGCCTCAGCTGTTTATGATTGAAATGATCAGCTGTGGGAGAAGCATATTATCCATTCATTTCCCTTCTCTCCCTCTTTGTCTGTAATGGCAGTTTGCAGGCAGCATTCCTTGTGTACAGGGCATGAAAATGATGCATTGTCTTTCAGGCTGACAGAAAGCAGTTTAGTGGCACAGACTGGCTGTATTTCAACTATTAAAACCCTGATTTTTTGAGATTTGGTTGTTTTTTTTTTCTTCACCATCCACTGTTCCATCCACCGTCCCGTCCCACGTCCCGTTCCCCCCCCCCCCCCCGCTGATTTTACTGGATTAATTTTGAAACCTTTAAGCTCTGAATTTGGAGGCGTGATATAGCATTTCCTATTTCCCACACAGCAAAAAGTACCAGATCGGAAACTTATATATATAAGCACTGGAAGAACATTAGTCTTTTGTGGAGTTATGGATATTTTGCTTGATCCCAAGTGTTACCTGTGATTTCTTGCTGCCACTTTTTCTTTTAAAATGTCTGTAGTCTTACATGCTCCACAGTCTGTCCTGCTCATTGCCCTCAGTTTGCTTGGCAGCCACTGGAGATTGCTGTAGTGAGGACTTGACCTAACTTTGCCAATGGGTAACTGAGCCCAGACTGGGATACTGACAGGTATCCTGATCTCTGACAGAAGCATTATTTGTGCTAGCGTTGCAGCCCTTCCCATAGAAAATAAGTCTGCTGATCTCTTCTTATCAGTCACTTGCTGCTACAATTTTTGGCAATTCAGTTGAGTGCAATTCGATCAGGACAATCTAGTCGTGACTCGCAGACTTTGTGTCGTTCTTGGGGCTTCTCCTGAACAATGTGTATTGGCTGTGACCTGGTCATTTCTTCAGATATTCTGTCCTAAGGGAGTCACAACTGTGCTGAGATGTACTTAGTGGTTTTCTACTACATGCTGCTGAGAGTAACACTAGGGCCACAAAAAACTTGTTTTTATCTTGGCCTTTGGGTATCAGATAGCATCTAGTAATTCAAGAGAGAAAATCTGGTTGCAGAAGGAAAAAGTAGAATCTAATCCTAGTATCTTCACAAACATCACATGCATTTATTTATAAGGGTGTTTATTGAACTTCAGCAAATGACTTGCAGAGCGCAAATGCATTTTCCTAGCCGCTCAGGTATCCTGGCATTTAGGCACGTGACTGGTTATACGTTGGGAAAGATGTGTGTTGGTGCCAGTACCTGCAAATGGTATGCTTGCCGTGCTTCTTGTCAGCACTGCCCTAAATTGATTGCAAAACCTTGAAACTGTATTGAGCTTGTAATGGAGAGGATCTGTTAACCTCAGAAGATTCCAAACATATCTGATCAGATTGCACAAACTTGATGGGCTGGATTTTCCTGTGTATTTCTCAACTAGAAACCCAGCTGTTCTAAGTCCCTTATTTTCAGAGCTGTAGTTGGGAGATGGTGTCCTGACTTGCATTCCAGGTGACAACTGAGCATGGCAGCACTGAGCAGTGAGGAGACTCTCAGTTATACTGGAGAACTGCTTAGAACAAGATGAGGAAAAAGTCAAGCTTTGCCATCCACTTTTTGAGTTGATTGTTTTTAGCAACAGTCCAGCATATACTGAAAAACCCTCTTGGAATATTTCTGGATCATGCTTTCTTCGGTGCTTATAAAGCCTTCAGGGTAAATGATCACTGATTTTGCATAATAATCAAATACCATAGAAGTCATAAAGTAACTCTTAAGAAAACAATCCTATGCTTCTGATTTTCAGGGCTCTGAGAGTAGCTTTCAGTTATTTTCCTTTCTTAGGAAACTGAAAATTGCAAACTGGTTTTGCATTGCAAACTTTAAGAAAGCTGCCTTACATTTACAATCCAAATAGGCTCCAGGGACACAGTTGCACATAAAAGAAGCAGGAAAGCTCACAGGGTAGCATTGTTCTGCTGAAGTATTGTAAACTGTTTAAGTGCTGTAAACTGCCATAGACCCATGGCACTTGATGAAAAAAAATGTAGCAACTGGGCACTTACTCTGGGTGCTTAACAGGATTACAGTGATCAGCCAGCATGTGTGTGATGGAGCACTCCAGAGAGGGTTTGTCTTTTATTCTCAGTAATGAGTGAAGAGGATCATTCTTACTTCTCCCTCTGCCTTGATACTCTGTTTCAGCTTTCAAATACTTCTAGAAACAGTTCAGAATCACTGGGAAATTGAGCTTTCCTTAGGAGATAGAATGTCTAACTCAGAGCTCCAGTACTCTGCTTTTAGGAGTTTTACAAAACTCTACTGGTTTCCATGGGACTCCCCTGGCATAGTTGAATAGATTCTGCTGCTTTTTCAGCACTACGGCAGAGTAGCCCCTCAGCAAACCAAAGTTTTCAGTACTGAAGTTGTTGTTGTTCTAAAGGCAAAATGCAAATGATACCTGCAGCTTAGATGAGTCAGGTCTGATAAACATGAAGATACTAAAAATACTTCATTTAGAGCCCAAAGTTGGAGGCATGGATACTGGTTTTGATAAGCGGCAGCCCACTGCACATTGGCATGTAGGCAAGGGTTTTATTGAACTTAGATTTCCCATATGTCACTCTACTTTCATATATTCCTTTTATTCTTCTCTATGAATTTAACACATTTCTAGTATAATCACTAATTAACCTGGCAAACAGCTCAGCCCCTTAGGGCTTTGGCATTGCTGGATTCATCAGGCTTGCATTGTCTGTTTTTAATGTACTTACTGTTTCTAATTGAGTAACATCCTACATATCTGTCCAGTTTTGGCTTTTATTCTGCCCATATGTGCAGCTTTGCCCTTCTCCATAGAGAGGTTTTGTTCTGTGCTGCATGAGCAGACAGACTTGGCACTTTTTGTCTATAAATTAGAAGCATCATGTATGTATCTGCCAGGCACCAGCTCCAGTAAATGACCTGAAATTAACTTGTCAGTGGGACTTGTGCTCACTCTTACTGCTCTATGCTTGAATTAAGTTGGTTGAATCTTCTATCTGAAGTCCTAGTGTGCTTCCATTAAAGCCAATGCAATGCAGACCTAGTGAAGAACAGTGAGCATACTTAACTAAGACCACAAACACTGCTTGGAGGAATAGCTTGGGTAGTACTAGCTGCTTTCTCTACTGTTCAACTTGTTGTTTTTAATGTCATCAGTTAATTTTGCCTTTTCTTTTCATCCCCCTTGGGTGTCTGAATTGCTCAATAGAGTAAGGTTTTGTAGCATCCTGATAGATCCAAACAGGTCATTTTTCCTTTTGTGTGTGTGCTAGTTATTATAAATGAGGGGGAAAATAGTGAGAAGAGTCATGGATAGGAGATCTATATATTGAGCAGAGCATTTCCTCCAGAAATGTATGAAATCAATCTACTTACTAGAGGTATTATGACTTAAAACAGTTTTCACACTTGTTTCAAGGAGAAAGTCTCCTGATGGCTTGCAGAGGCGTGTGTCTGCTTATATTCAGAGTGAAAAGCTAATTGTTTCTGTTCTGCTTCCCTTTGCAGTGAGTTTGTATCCTGGCTCACAGAGATTGGAGAGATAAGCAAACCAGAGGAAGGGGTCAACCTGGGACAGGCACTATTGGAAAATGGAATCATTCATCATGGTGAGTGCTCCATGCCGTAAACATGTCAGATTTTGGTAATGCCCTGGAAATAAGGGTGGAAAACTGACTGCAGATGTTCCCATGATGGTCAAATACTTTCCTGTACCATACTTAGCAGATCCTCAAAATAATTAATGACTTTTGCCATTCATGAGTGAGCAAATTTATGTCATGAAAACAGGACTTGCTGGGTATCCTGAAAGTGTGTGTGCCTGCAGTTGCTTGATATCTTTGCAACAGCTTTGTTGAGGACTGTCAGGTGTATATTCCATTGTACTACCTGTTTGAAAATCTGCAGTGATCAATAAATACAGCTTTCCATGTGAGACATCAGCAACACAGAAGACAGTTGAGCAGTGCTCTTTTAGAATGGGGCACAGGTACAAACAAAGGGAGGGGCTCCAGATGATGGGTCATTAGTCTAATGAGATTGCTTGTCATAAAGAAAAGAGATGATGGAGGGTTTGTTGTGGTATTTGATCTTTCCAGTTGATTAGGCAATCAGTTAGCAAGCACTGATGCACCATATTTCTTCATCTGCACCCAGCAGATGACCTCGAAGTGTGTTGAAGGGCATTTTAGAAGAGTAGTACAGTGTATACAAAAGTGCTGCATGACCAAAGCAGCTTGTTCAAAAACTTGAAAGAACCAGGATGCAGTTTGAGATTTAGTCTGTCCCTTGCAGAGTGGATAGGATAATTGCTGAGAAGGCAGAGACCAGAAATTCTTAAGACTACCCCCTTATTAGATAGGATATCCTGGTCTTTAATGAAGATTTCTGCTTATGGTGATACATTCACAGAATAAAATACAATTTGCAGGATCTGATGTATATCCATTTGGGTACAGTGAAATCTCTAAGCTGCTTAAGCTAGCATCTTCTTTGAGTGCCTGCATGCTCTGGATTTTGTATTTCTAAATACAATTGAGAATTGAGTTTGAAGAAAGTATCTTTTGTGTCTGACACACAGCAGCTCAGGTTCTGATCACTTCTGCTCTCTCTGACAGGTACCAGAACTTGCACATCAGCAGTTCTAGCTAAAAAGATAAAAGAGCTAGAATTAAAGGAGATACTGAGGAAATTGAGTGATAAAACACATAGAGTTCAGCACTTAGCACAGTGCTCAGCATTTAGCAATCTTCTATGGCTGTTTTGCAGGCAGGCTGAGAGGTCAGCAGTTTCCACCTGACATTAATGTTATGCCAAGTAAAAACAAGATAAAAGATTGCTTAATGTGGAATAGGAGTAAGGGCTTCAAGATGGTGCTTAAATTTTAAGCTCATTCTACACTGGAAGACACATAATGTGATACTTTAATGTTTAATGATTTACCAAAATCTCAAGGGGTATTTCCCTAAGAAAATACAGCATTGCAAATATCTTTCTATGTCTAGCAATAACTGTTGTAGGAGACACTAACATCAGGAACTCTTAACTAAAGGTGACATTAAAAACAAACCTGATGCATCTTGCTCAGGGTATTGGAGGAAGAGTAGCCTAATTAAGTAGCTCCCCTATTTAAATTGGTTGCCAAGAGATTGTACAGAAATGGAGATCACTGGTGACTTAAGAACTATATAACGTGTTCCTTCAATGTGCGTTTTGCAGCTAAACTCACCTGAATGTTAAAATTGAGGCATTTGCTGTTTAACTAGAAGAGGACTGTGTTGTGTCTTCAGAAAATTATAGATACCAGCAAATCCTTGGGTGTAGATGTACCAACTGGCCTATACAGAATATGGCAGGGGAGAAAAGACTAATTTTAATTATGATGCTGGTGTGTTAGTTTCAGATAAGCACCAGTTTAAGAATGAGCAGGTGATGTACAGATTTCGCTATGATGATGGAACATACAAGCCAAGAAGTGAATTGGAAGACATTATGTCCAAGGTTTGTATTATCATTCTTATTTGGAACCTTGTGATTTGTATCAGAAGAGTTTACTCCTCCTGTGAATGTCAATGCCCTGTCATATAGGAGATCCCTAATGCTGTTAATCTTTGTTGTATTAAGCTATCCATCCTAATGCCATAGGAGACATTCACTCTGGGGAGAGGAAGCAGAGGTTAGCAATAATACAGTCATGACTGCACACAAGACTGCTGATTACAATCCTAATATAGTAAGAAAAAGTATTAAAAGAAAGCAGTGGCTATAATACAGCATGTCTGCTGAAAATCTGGGCATTATGGTTAGGGCAGATAGAAGAGATCAATATGTAACTGCTGTTCCTGATAATTGTATGTCAAATAAGTTCTGTTGATCCCATATCTATCCACATACCTTTTAAAAAATTGGATTTTTTCTTCTGGACATTAGTTCATGGGGTAATTGTGAGGAGGGATTAATGGAAAAATGTTGGAATGGAGGTGATTAGAGATAAAAACAGATTCATTTTTTTGGCTTCTGGAGGCAGGAAAGAAGAAAGAATGTTTGTCAGAAGATAAGAGAGCTGTTTTGAAAAACAGTTAATCAATAGATAATTCCAGCTGAGTAGAGACATCAGTGTCCAGGTTTTGCTAGCTTTAGCTAGTCAGTGTTTCTTCGAAATGGAAAAAAGTGATAATACCATGCATCTTTCCTTCTTCAGGGTGTGAGGCTCTACTGCCGACTACACTGCTTACATACTCCAGTGGTAAAGTAAGTTCATCTTCATGATCCTTTTGTATATGTTACCAGGCTTTGGTAAAAGAATACCATATTATTAAAATCTTTCTTCTGTCTTACTAAACCAAAGAAGTTTCTGAACTTTCTTGGCTCTTTTACTACTCTTCTATCTCCACAGTTTAAATCTGTAGTTGTATTTCTGCTAGAAAATGTTGGAACTGGGTTCTGGGAGAGTGAAAGGCTGGTGTTAATAGTCTTGCTGACATTTGCTTCCTCTGTCAGTTCACAAGAGCTGTTAGCATGGCACTAGGTTATTTGTTTTCTCTGGTGTTTTCTTGAGTTAAAGTGGGTGAGATTAGTAAGTGACTACTGATTCAGGGCAGATTGTGTGGTGTGATTGTAGCTGCTGTATTATTTGGGTTATAGAAAATGTAAACGGCTGCTAATGTGATGTAAACAGATTCCAGTGTGATTCAAGGCACGCTAAACAAACAAAACCCATTCTCAAGTAAAATAAAACCTGAAGCTGTAATTTGAAAAAAAAAAATGAAAATCCTGGGAGTAATCTTCAGAATTTGGCTATAAAAATAAGTGCTAAAGACTGATACAATCTGTAAGCACTAGTTAACTGGTCCCCCAGATCCAAGGAGGGGATTTCAAATGTTACCTTATTGTGACATCAGGTGAACATTTCTGACCTATAATGGAAGCTACCCTATAAGCCATCTATGTGTTCTGTTCAGCTGTTTATGATTGAAGATTAGGCATTTTCACTTAAAAGAACTTAATTTTTGCATATAAAAAAATTGATAAGGAAAAAAAACCCTCTGGTGGGAATGGCTGCAGTCCCAAATTCAACAAAACTGATCTCTTGTCTCTGATTTGTGCAACTGTTTCACTGAGCATTGTCATGCTAAAAGGAGCTGCAAAGATAGTTACAGTTCATCAGTTATAAATTTGCCTAATTAAATCTCTCTTTTCTTCCTCAGAATAGCTGTCCTATAGTAGTAGAGATTTCAGTGAGCCTGGAGGATATGGAGAGAGCAGGAAAGCATGATGCAGCCCTTGGTAGGCAAAATGGTTATGCATATGCATGTGTGTATTTGCACATACACATCTCACCCCTTGAGATGGCAATTCACATGCAGAGTAGGAATAGTGGTAAGTGAAGCTCAAAAAAAATTTCCTGTCCTCAGGTTACCCACAAACTGAAAGGGTTGTAGTCTTATGCTTTAGGGAGTCAGCAAGGACAAAGTAACTGCCATAGGCCTGTCCAGTGGTAGGTTATCAGTGTGCTATTTTTGTAATAGAATCCCAGCTGGAGAATCTTCTCATATCAGGATTAATCTTCATTAGTGACAGCATGAATCTAGACTGTGTATGACCAGTGAAAAATAGCAAACTTCCAGGTGTTTGAGGATCCTTCTGGATAGACTTAACCTGCTTGGTATGTTTAGGCTCTTCTTCCTGCTGTTCTTTCCTACTCACTCTTCCTTTTATCTCCCTGCAAGAAAACTGAATCTCCTAGGCTGTCATCCTTTTATATCTTGACATGTCTTTTTGCCTTCGACAAGCCTAATGTTAGCCTGAAGAGCTAACTTTTAGCTAAGTTACTTTTGCCAAACTTATACTTTCTGCTGGGCCTTTGGACCACTGCTTTATCTGTCATCTTTGGACTGCTGATCCTTGCAATCTTGCTAAGCAAGGTTGATGAGGGTTATTTTTCTGGTGCAACCTTCCCTCTTACTAGAGGCAAATCTGCTTGGAGTAGCAGGTGCATGGGCCAAGAGGATCTGGAGTAATCATAAAGCTCAAAATTCAGTTATTTTGTGGACGGCCTTGGGATGTACTTTTACTTACTTGTCTTCCCTGGAAATGTAGTTTCCACATAGCCTTTGTCTTTATAATTTTCTCTAAGTAACCTCTGACACTGGTGTACTTTGAGGACAAGAGAACAGATCCCTCAGGAAACAAAGCTATTTTAGGGATTGGTACAGAAAAAGTGAAACATTTTGAAAAATCTTAGATGCAAAGAAGGTTCTGAATATGTCTCTGGTCTACTTCAGGGAAGTTGTGAGGATGGAAGAACTTGCTCCCACTTACACGTGTGATGGGCTAGACCCTGTGAAGAATATTATATTCCTCTAGTTCCTATGAGGCAGCAAGGTTCTGCCAAAATTTTAGTGGATCCCACATCTATGTTTGACTCTTCACCTGTAGTCTGTGGTTCTGGATGACCTTCTAGGATCCATGCTCTGCTCTTGCTTAGGCTAAATTGAAATGGGGGGAAAAAATCAGTGAACTAATGTTGAAATATTTATCCTGCAAAGCATTTAACTACAAGCAGTGAAAAATTGGGCCTTGGACCAAGATCCTGATGCCAGCTTATTCAGAATTTAGCCCTATGTCAGCATCTCTGAAAATGTGGGAGTTGCTTCTCACAATCTGGAATCCCCTTCTCATTGGTACTCAATATCATAACACTTTTCCTTTATTGTTCTGACATTTGAAAGCACATTTTCCCAAGATAAGAGTGTGAGAGGGGAAAATTGCGCAGAAAACTCCCACAGCATTATGCTGGGTTTAGCACATTACTGGAAGAGAAGTCAAAAAATGTGTGTAAGCTCTATGAGGAAAGCTTTTGTTCTAAGGACACAGATTTCTGGAAATGTCATGGGTTTTCTGTTTTGTTTTGTTTTTTTTTCCAAGTTCTGAAACTCCTGCTTCCCTTTCTAATTTCTCACACCCTGCATTCTGCAAACACAGGCATCTCTGGTGCTGGTAGCTACAAATGCCAGTCACAACATATTTGTATCTGTAGATGATGAGTAAAGGACATGAGTAGGATGAATTTTAGATGATGGTTTGATGTCAGAAATTTAGAAAAAAGGAAACATCAAGTAGTGTGTTGCTAATGAAAGAGGTTGATTTGACAAAGCTGAAGAATGAAGTCTTCCCTTGAGCTGCTGTATAGATACATCCGGACTGTAAAACACTCACAGTGGTTGTGAAAGATTCTTTCCACAGCCATGCCAGTGAGCTTCAAGCTTGAAATAGAAGGACTACCTCCAAGGGTGAGGGAGGAATTAATTCTTCATGGTGCATTCAGCATTTGGCCTCGCTACTGAGACTCTCAACAAGAGGGAACCAATTAATGCAAATTAATTGTGGTAATGTCTTTTGTGATATGGAACTAGGAACTGGATCAAGACCACTAAACTTGTTTCACACGAGCCAGTAAACAGCCTTAAAATGGAAAGAGCTTTTCATTCTCTCATGAGCCTGGATTAAATCCAGTGACCTGGAGGTGAAAGGTGCTAGAGCCCAATGTCCTTTTAGCCACACAGTCCTCTTACATTCGTATCAAAAAATTCTTTACAAGTATTTTATGAAAGACTAAAACCATTAATTATCTCCATGGCTCTGAGAAGAGGAATGGAAGAAAACAGCAAACAGCAGCAAGCTACAATAGGGTTTCTTTTCCTTTTTTCAGGAACAGTGCTGCTCTCTACAAGGGTGCATGAGGTGGTGCAAATTGTGTTACAAGGCATGAATGCAACACATTTTTTTATTTGCAGCAGCTGAAATTATGTAATGCTGTAAAAGCATACTGTGTGTTCTGTGTCTGGCCTCTGATATTTTGCTGAAGGAAGTAAAAAGTGAACAGGTGAGAATCAGGAGAATCTCTATTTGACACAGTAGGCTGAAGGGTGCTTAATTTAGTGAGCCCAACAAAAAGGGGACCAGAGAAAAAATATAGGGTCACAGCCTATGAATATATTGATGGATAAACACTAGAGAAGAACTGTTTAAGCTTACAGATGAGGCTGCCATTGAGGCAGTAAGTGTAAGCAGGACACAAATGGATTTAGGGTAGAGAGTAGAAGATGCCTTTCAGGTAGAAGAACATGATTTTCAACAGAGCCAGTGGTGGCAATATTCTGACCTGAGTTAAGGCAGCGGTTTAGTACATCCGTGAAAAGCACATCCTGGTTCCCCCTAACAGAAGTATGAGCTCACTGAAGATGGCTTGAAACAACATCTAAAGAAATTTGAAATAGCACTGCTCTGTGTTGATCTGAAATACATTTCTCATTCAAGTTGTTAGAAAAGTTTAAAAGCTGGGCTTTTCTTCTAGAGATACAGGATATCTGCTTCTTATTCATTAATTTGTGGCTGAGAGTCTCATTTTTTCCCCATCTACAATTCTTCTTTCCTCAACTTAATGTTAGTAGGTTACAACAGAATGTGGAGGTTTAGAGTATAAAAGAAATGTTTACCTTTTTGTCCTGATTTTCCCTGAATTCTCTTTCTTAGAGACCGTGACTACCACCTAAAGACCTACAAATCAGTAATCCCTGCAAGTAAACTAGTGGATTGGCTTATTGCACAGGTAAGAAAATGTTAAGATACTGCTGTCTCTGACAAGGAGCTTAATTCATCAGTTCCATTTAAAAGTAAATAAAACACATTTATCTAGAGAATATTACAACATAAGTAAACATCTGGTTCTTTGAACTTATGCTTTCTGTACTTGTTCATTTGGTGAAAACTTGATGTTTGCCAGCATAAAAAGGAAGAAAGCTCTTTGTTAGCCTTAGGAGTGGTGAACTGGCTGTTCTTGGGGATCTTTCCTACTTGTGATTTTTGGAAGACGTTTAAAGCAATGTTGATCTCATTTAATGTAGTATAGGTATGGTACAATCTTAATGAAAAACGAATCTAGAGTTTTACACAAGCAACTGCACAATTGTCTGTAGAAGTTGTAATTGCTCCACATTTACCTTGTCATTGCAGAGAAGAGCCTCTAGCCTGGGAAATGAAAAATTCAGCTTTGATAGCCTAAAGCAGTCTAAAGGGAGAGTGTGCCGTGTTGATCAACATCAGTCAGGTGCAGGTTCTGGTTTTATCTTACACGTAGATGCTCTGACTCACAGTCACACTAAGTTCCATACTGCCAAAATGACATAAAGGGAGAGTGGTTTGAATGAGAATCAGGCCTCTCACAACAAGGGATGTTGTCCTTCAGAACTGTTTCCTGCAATTGCATTTGACATCCCCCTACATTAAGAAGATTGATATGATTCAAGGTTGTTCTGTGCCAAATAACTGAATGAGAATGGAGTAGTCAATTGTTTTCCTGTTAAAAGCATAAAGGAGATCAAAGGTATTAGTATTAAGGTTGTCACATCTGTTACATGTAATTTAACTGTGTCTTCTTCATGGAAAGCTGAGGGGAAAGGGGGAGGTGGGAAGTTTGCTTTGGCCAAAGGCGGCAGATGTAATCAGGCTAATTTGGCCAATATAATACTTAATCATAGAGCTGTAGGCTGTAGAAAGACTGGGATAGCAAGGTAAAACATCAGCTCTTGGTCAGGAAAAATGGTAGCTCATTTCCTTCCCCATTTTCCTTCCTCTTCATTTCTGTTTGCAGTTTAGACTATAGATGTCACTGAGAGCCCTCCCTAATAAGAAAAACATTTTTCATTTCCTTGACCCTTTGCAAATACCCATAAACTGAACAGAGCAAAAGACTAAGAACCATTTTATAGTCAAAAAAATGATTGTATTTTGTACCTTGAGCCTCCTACCTGGAAATTGTTGGTTAGTGTCCTTCTGACAAGAGATAAGTTGGATCCTCAGCAAAGCTTAATAATGTGTATGTTTGAACGGTTGTATTTAAATGTGATATATGTTATTATCCCCTGTGTACTGTATGCACTTCAAGTCTGGGGCTGGATAGACATTAAGAGCTCTGTAATGAAACATGCATTGCATTTGTGGCTCTTTGGATATCAGGGGGTCTGCAGGAGCTGAACATCTCTGACTATTGGGCTTATTAGTAAGTATCCTGTGATATACTAGCAGGGATGATTCGCTACAAGGGAGTTTTTGTACATGAGAAGAAGATCAAGTGATTTCCTAATGACTTGGAGGTTTAATACCGAGTTTGATTGATGTCTTTTTATTGTTTATAACTCTTAACAATAGCTGAATCCTACTGCGCTTACCTCGATAGTATGTCTTAAGTCAATTGTGCATGAGTCACTAAAATAAGCATTAAATATGATGATGGAAGAAAGCACATTATGAGTGTAAGTGCTGACTGGAGATGGCACAAAGTCAAATCTTGGAAAACAGTGCTATATTAAGCGTTCTCCACAGGCAATACTTTAGTGACCCTTTGAATGTAACAAGGAATAAAAGGAGAAATAGCTGATACATATATCCATGGATTTAGACTGAAAGTGTCTGTGAATTATATTATAGTCCCTATATGCATATAGATGTAATCCTTAAGGGGAAGGGCTTCATTCTATCATTGATTCTGGACCCTCTCAAACTCATTTTACAACCTTGTCTTTATCTCACTGCTAATAGGCTGAGAACAAAGAGGAATAGAGACCTCACAAATGTCAGAGCTCTGGTACTTCACAGAATCTTAGGTGTTACTGAGAGTGCACTAAAAGTCTGCACTGCCATAATCCCAATACTTTTGTCATCTGGTTGAGGATTTATAGCCAAACCTCCAGAAGTGAACTGTGATAAAACACTACCAGTTGAATCCCCAGTCCTCAATCTAAGAAACTTAAACTGACAACATTATGAAAGTTAGAGTGGACAAATGCATCATAGAAACCTATTGGTAATATTATTTAGGACTTTTGCTCTAGTGGATGTCTTCTCTGTTTCCATTCATCCATCCTTCCATCTGCTTGTTTTTTCTATTGCGGTATATATTGCACCTCTGTGCGTTGCATTACCTTAGGCTTCCTTCCAAGTGGGAAGGAGCACTTTATAATCTTTAAACTCCTTTTCCGTGATGTCAGCAAAATATTACAATGTGTTTTGGTTGCTGTTCTTATCTGTGTTCATCTGCTTTCTTTTCTCCTTCATATGGGTTGTAAACAGTCTAGGTCAGAGATCATCTTAATTGCTGGGTTTATACATCTCCATACAATCAACCACGGACCATGATTAGGGCTTTAGATATCATATAATTACCAGAACTAAACAACAATAATAACAATAGTAATGGTTGCTGTAGTAATAGTAATAATAATAGTATGCTCTGGACTATGGTACTGACTGTAAACTATATACTTGAACTGACTCAAATTCAGTGATTGTATTTCAATAAACCTGAGTTACCTTCTCAAAACAAGTACATCTGGTTTCACATTCCATTTCTGTATGGAAAAGTTATGAGATGAATTCTGTCAAGATTATTGATTGTGAGTGGTTCTTTTTTCTTAAGTTTTTTTACTGGTTTCTTTGTATTTGGACAAATTGCCACATAACTTTTAGAAGTACTTATGAGTGAGCAGAAATGATCTATTTTAAGTTGTATTTTATAATTAGAGAGCGTTGTTTTGCTAGGGGAATATTTTAAGGCCAAGTTAACATCATCAGGAGCAGCCAAATCAAGTCTGGTTTAGAGCCTTCCTACACAAAGATTTTGTTGGCAATAAAAAAAAAGTAAATTCCTAAAGCCTAAGAGTAACTGTAGGAGGCATTTCACTTCCAGTTTATTTACAGTTGAAAGAATAAATGAGTTTTTTTAAATCCCAGCCTCTATAAAATAAACTACTCTTTTATCCCATAAAGTAACAGAAAAGTGAGTGTTGAAAAGGAGGACTTACAAAGACTTCAAATTAGTTTATAGCAACAGTTTAAACTTGAGTTTTATTAAAGCCCTTTCCTTGGCTGTCCTCGTGCCATCATCTAATCGTGCACTTTGTCCATAACTGCCTTTTTTTGTCTTACCAAGACAACAGTATTTAGTTCTTAATTTGTAAATGTCATGCCTCTCAGAAACTCTTCAAGAAGAGCCAGTAGTGCTGTTGATTGGCAAGAGCTGATCCTATTTTATCCTGTATTTAAATAGTGTCTTTACACCATAGCAATGTTCTTTGCCAGTATTTGCCTGTCAAACAGCTACTGATCTCCTTAGTAGGACCTAAGTGGGAGTGGTGTTCAGCTGACAAGATCAGGGCTCTCAGTCTGCAGGCTGGTTTGTGTAAAACAATGTCAGTGCACTGCTGTTCTGCTAGAGCTTCAGCTGTTTATTTCTACAGGTGGAGGGAGAAAAGGAAGATGTGATACTTGTGACAAGGTGTGATCCTTGGGTAGGATAGAGCTTCTGATTTAGTAGAACTGACAGTATTATGCTGAAATTGTTCTCCTGCCAAAGCAGCAGGTCCCCTGCCTGCTGGAATGAGCTGACCTACTGGTCTTGGTGAGATAGCAGATTCCAAGTTCTCCTGTGTCTGTCTGAGTACTGGGAAGCTGGTAAACCTGCATCAAATGACCAGTGTTAACAGTGTTTTCCATCTGGGTAACACCCATAGTACCTGCTCAGTTTTACCAGCACTATTTAGAACTTATACCTGTGCCTATAAAGTGCAACTAGCATGTTTATAAAGTCATCACTGGTTGCAAATTGGCTGATGCATAGATAAAACTAGGTGTTCTGTTTACAGGAGTTGTAGATGAAAAACTTCATGCTGCAATTGCAGGGAAATTTGTAAATTTGGATGTTACTTTTGGTACCTGTTTTGCAATACTCCAGTCGGGGCTTCAGATAGTGGGAAACTGAAGCCTTTGTTCTTAGGTCTGCTGTGTAAGAAAAGAATGCCACTGCAGCTTTAACAGCCTGACCTTTGGAGTTCACATATGCTGGGTTTACTCAGGTTTTTCTCCCTTTGGTTGAGTACAGATAAGATCTCCCAACTTATTACTCTAAGAAGGAGTTTTATTGTCTGTGGCAAATGGGTCCTAAAGTGCAACACTATGACTGCAAATAAAAAGTCTTTAAATTGAGATAACTTTATGTCCCATTGTGGGTTAAACAACTACTTTCCAGAATCCTGATCTTTGTCCTCCTAGTTCATGTAGGAGGCAAGAGATCCTATATATAGAAATAAATGAAATTTGTGCAACGGGGTAGCTCTTTTAATTTCTTGCTGTTGTTCCCTACAAGGAGCATCCTGCTAATTTCAGAGGCACAAGCTATGCAGTGGGGAAGGGGAATAATTTTGCTTAGGAAGTCGTTCTGAGATGTAGTATTTATCCTCTTGTTTCTAGGGAGACTGTCAGACTCGGGAGGAAGCTGTCGCACTGGGTGTTGGACTCTGCAATAATGGCTTCATGCATCATGGTAATGCATCAATATTACTTCCCACAGCCAATTAAAGGAGCTTTTACTTCAGTCAGATTAGCTGATGGTCTGAAAATCCCTTTTCTATAGGCTGTGCCATACATGCTGATATATACACAACTGCAGGCATCCCAGCAGGTCTTTCTAAAAAGCAGTCCTAGAGCTTACACAAAATGTCTAAACCTACCTTCCTGAGTGAATGCCCTTGCTAATCTTTATGATGAACCCTGAAGTGATTAGACAAGCTAGAAGAGGTATGCTTTTTCACTGCATCTATTTCAGAGCCATCAGACCAATGCACAAGCCAAATATTGTCCTGAAATACCACCAACAAATGCCAGGTACAAAGTGATATCACCTATTTCTTGCCACTTGGAACACAAGCACAATCCTCAGTGCTGAATCTCTGAAGCTTCTAAATCTGAAGTGCCAGATTGCCGCGGTAGACATTGTACGTCCTCAGTGATGCTGCTACTAAACTGGGGAAGTAAACAAGCCACATCTGTATCAGTATCAAATAACACGAAATAATACAAAGTCCTCACAGTAAAACATAGTTTGTCCAATAAAGCATCCAGTGGTAAAGAACTTTGTCACACTTTCAGAATTTTATAGGTCTCGTTTCCTTCTTGATTCCTTTTTAGTTTGAAAGGCCATGGTCTATTTAGCCATCTCACCTTTAAACAGCCATTTTACCCTTCTTTGCTTCTTTTATAGTTTTACCATTCATCTTGACATGGAAAAGGAACATAAGGTTTTGAGTAGCATCTTTCATTCAAGAGGTTCTTTTGCATTTTATGTGTATTCTATGTGCCATGGAGGTCAAACATAGTATCTTGAGCTACCATGCACTGTGAAGAAAAGTATACCCCTGAAACACAGTAGTAACTTAGAAATACAGAGCTGGATAGATGGGTAGGGATGCATCTGGTCTTTGTTCTGTAAAGACTGGGGAAATATTTATTACTTCCTTTAACTGCTTTTTTGTTTCTCTCTTTCTCTGTGTAAATGCATGTATGCATTTCATATATGTTATTCAGTCCTGGAGAAAAGTGAATTTAAGGATGAGTCCTTATATTTCCGCTTTTATGCTGATGAGGAGATGGAAGGCACCAGTTCCAAAAGCAAACAATTACGTAATGACTTCAAGCTCGTGGAAAACATCCTGGGAAAGAGTCTTCTGGTAAGAAATATGTTAAGTAAACCTTGATGTTTCTGTGAAACTGGTGGTGTTTTATATTAGAGAAGGAAAATTATAATAGAATTGATTTAAAATGGGGAATTGCACCTTTACATAGATTTTTCTTCACTGTATAAATAGCAATTCTTGAGCTACCTTACTGTAGAGCTCTGACTTCTGTAGCTTTGACTTTCCTAGCTGGGCAGACTACATTGTTTATTCTAGTAGCAAGGAAAATTTGTAGGTTGCAGGCTCCCTTCTGTAGCATGTAACCATCCTGCAGCATTGCCTGGGAGCTTTGGATTTACAGCTCACACACAAACATACAAATGTATGTAAGTTCCTGCCTATTTCTGCTAGGTCTCTAGAAAACAGGAGACTCAGAGATATGACCACTTCATCCAGCTCACAGCTCCCCCCCCTCCCCTTCTGCTATCATGAATCCCTTGAGAGAGCCTGGAAGTGAGCTGGGAGCTGGAGATAGCAGGCAGCACAGTGTTGGGATGGTAGAGGAGAAAGAAATGGGTACTACTTTTTTGGGAGAGGTCTGCAATCACATTTAAACACCATTACATGTAAAGTAGGTTCAGATGCAAGTTAAAAGACTGATAATCACACAGATATTTCAGGGCGTCATTGTCTCAGTGCTATGAGTAATATAGATAGATGCTTAGATCAGGTATCAGCTTTACTTTGTTTATGGAAACCATTTTCCAACAATACTGGTTTTTATGTTCATACTTTTGCAACGTTGCTGTTATCTCCAGATTCTCACCTCGCTGAATGTCATCAGATTCCTTACTGCACTGGGATTATTTTAATGCTAATTGGACTTGGTAGTCAAATTGGTACAAACTCTTTTCTGAGATCCCCGTTTAGTGCCAGTGGCTCCAGGCCCATATTTTCCTCCCTTTGAGCACTGGCAGAATTTAGGAGCAGGATAAAAACTTGAGTCAGAAACTAGAAAAGCAGAATTGTTGGAAAAGATCCAGAAGTCCACTATATGGGCAAATTTGTCCTGTGGTTCACACAAACTTCACTGACTCATGTTGTCTTGTCTCCCAGGAGACAAATCTCTGTGTGTCTCAATGGCTAGATGTAATATTTAACACACCATGGTCCCTCCAAATTATTCCTCTCTGCATCCAGTGCCAGGGACTGGAGTGTCAGGTTAATGTGATTATCCAACAACTCTCCATAAAGATAAATGGAAGCAGTTATAATTTGTGGTGTTTTTTAATTGTGGTTTGCAAAGCAGTCCAAAACCAGTTTCGTGTAAGTTGGTGAAACTGCCATTTTTCAGGTATTTTTAATGTTCTACCTTATCAAGAGAAGAGCTTGAGGAAACAGATTGACTCTTATGTCTTTTTTCTGTCAGTTCAAGGCAAAACTCAGTGACGATATATTAGCTGTGAAATGAGGAATTTAAAGGTTCTTTATTCTTTTCTGTTACTGTAATAATCATTTATTAGTATTCAGTAAAGAGATAGAACAAACAAGCAAACGCTGCACATGGACTATTTCCTAGTGATTAATCGTAATTCCTAATTGGTCCTTCCATGCTTTGGTAACTGAAATATTTGCAACAGGAATAATTTTAGTATTACTATTATTGTAGTTCTGAAATGCATCAGCCCAGTACAGTCCCATCTCAAAAATTAAATGGTCTGAAATCAACAGCACATGCTGAAAGGAATCTCCTCCTTAGATTTTTGTCCAGTGAGCAGCAGTCACACTGAAGTTGAGTTGCCCTCATGCTCACAAATAAATCAGCCATCCCCTGAATGTCTGTGAAGGCCGCACAAATAGCAATGCAATCAGGGCATTACACTCACCCACAAAATAAATGTGCCTGACTTCTGTTTTATTGTGTGTTTAGCAGTTATGAGCAGCAGGAATCCTGTGGCTTTGCAGTATGTGGAACATCACTACTTGCCTCTTTATCCTCATGACAGGGCATTGATCCTTTCCATTCCCTGGTCCCACCATAGGAAGTTTAATGGAATTTCTTCAGCACTGGCTTTTGAGACATGCTTTTCTACCACCACAAAATCCTTGCTGTTTAATGGATAGCTTCCCCTTCCCCTTCATCTAAGTTTATTACAGGAGAGGTTGCTCTTGAAAACAGGAAAGAACAGAAACCTTGGCAAATATGGCAACAGAAATACCAAGGGAAAAAATGCTTTCACTCTGAAAAAAGCTCTTCAAATAAAATTTAGCAGTTATTTATTTGTGCAATTGTTTCTCATTGAAGGAAATAAATCTTGACAAACTGAAAAAATACACAACATTCTTTGCATAGCTGAACAGAATTTGGATTTTGGATTGACTCCAGGCACTGGGACTTGGTTACTGCAGTGTTCTGTTAACTTGTGCTCAGCAACTCTCCTTGTCAGTCCAAACCAACCCCAGTACGAAGTAAAGCTGGTAGCTTAGAGCTGAGGGTTGCACATGGAGAACTGCCCATGGAGATGGGCTTCTCTCACAGTTGCCCAAGAGGTTTAATGCACACACAGTGCTGGAGTCCCCAGTAAACTCCAGTTTATCGCTTACATAATCTCAAAAGAAAAGCATTTCCAGCAATTTCTAGAGATTATGATTTTTAGATAGTAGGTAGCATTATCATTTCCATTCATGGCCTTTCCAGTTTAAAGCAGCTAATTCAATAAACATGGCATTCACCTTAAAATTCTTATGAAAGTGTAGAATTCATTTCTCCTAATCATATAGTAATTTGTATTACTCAAATAAACCATACTTAATAAAAGTCTCTTCCATCTTTAATCATTCCAGAATTATTTTTATGTGTTGTGCCAATATAAAATTACCTAACTCTGCAAAATCTCAGCAAAGAGAGAGCAAAAATGAGCTTTCCCTTTGCTCTTCATTGTACTAGCATCCCGCAGTCTGTTGTAGCTTGGAAATTCAAATCATTGATTTTTAAAACACCCCTGGGAAAAGAACCACTAATAAGAGCCTATCCTCTAGGGTTTCCTGGTCTCCCAGGGAGACAGGCTGGCCAGGCAGTAACGAGAAACCATCCATTATCCAGGTGTATGTGGCCAGATAAGGGCTTCGAGTGGATTCAGATGCTAAAAATTACAGTGAACGCTCAAGTGAAAAACATTCTTTAGGCTGTAAGTCTTCCACTGTTCAGAATAAATGGTTCAATTTCAGTGCCCAGTTTCAAAGTTTACAAACCAGAAGAAAGTTTAAGTCATTTTGTATATATTCAGCCTATTTTGCAGATATGCCAAGCATACTTTTACAGCTAAGAGCAGTAGGAATGGCTCTGGATTCTGGAGCTTCTCACTGGGAAGAAATACTGTCTTTTCGTACTATGTTTTAGTGCCTCAGAGCTATGGAGCTTTTGAAAGACTGGGGAGACTGGGACAACCTGGGTAGGAAAATAGTTCTCTTCAAATGATTGCTGTTGAGGGCCACAGAAGCCTCATCAATTTAGTGAAGCATCCAGACTTGATGTTGTCTGTTACCTGAGAAGTCACTGCTCCTTACAAAATTCTTAACCAACTCAGACTCTTCAGGTGTGTCCAACAGAGAAGAGTTTACACGGGAGAGCTGTAGGGAAGGCTGTGAGAGGAGGATGTGCATCCTGGACCCTAGTTCAGGAAATGGTGGCTGATCTGCCCATGCTGCCTCTTGCTGCTGCTGCTGTCCCCAAGAGTGTAGGCTGAGAGTTCCTGCCTCTGTATAATACAGGTATAACAGACCATTCTCTGCGTAACTTGTTGTCATGTCCTCCTCACCCCCAGTTCTCTTTGAGTATGTCCTGACTACATGTGCCCTCTGGATTTGATTAACCATGCTTATTTTTCATATGGTCTCATTTTTTTTAACATGGTTGTATTTCAAGATGAAACAGCTGCTGCCTTACGTTGAAAAAAACTGATCGTGTTTCAGGGGCATAGAAATAATTCTTATAGATGGCAAGTTAGTTAATTGCTTTGGTTTCCTTAGGGATGAATGGAGTTCAGCTGTGGAATTGCAAGGTAGGACTACTTCATAACAAAGAATGAATCATAGCCTCCTCCAGGTATTGCATATTGGATATTAACCATAGTCTACCTTTACATAAGTGAGTGTCCCCAGCTCAGGGGTGCTGCTGGTATACAAAATTTGAGATTTCTTTCTTCACTACATGGTGATAAGGTTCCTGATGTTGATGCATTTGGGGTTTCTTAAAAGTATTTTGGTTCTTTGCTTTCAAACAACACATTTTGCAGTACTAATGAACAGAGAAAGGTAGGTTATTAAAAATGATAGAATATTAAATATCTTCATGCATAGTAATGGTAGCTGCACCCAAGAGACTGTGTCAGTTTGTGTAGCTACTGGTGCCTGAAATTCAGCAAATTGAAGCCTCTGTTTTTTTCAGTATCTTTTTCACATATGCTTTCAAAATCCAGCAAAAGAAACCAAACAGTCCCTTCAAATGTAAAACGAGAATTGGGAGGCAGAGCTAGCCTAGAAATTTTCTACTTAATCCCTAATGGGATGTGGTACAAGTACATTTGGGCTGAAAGTCAATAATCTAACCAGTGATAACCAAATTTTCTAAGCTGTCCTTTAATTAAACATGCATAAATAACATTGTTTCTGAAAATGTTTAGGTAGAACAATCTAAGAATGGCAAACTTATCTGTCAGTGTTTTTACTTTCCTGTCCATCACTTAATCTCAGCATCGTCTGATGAGAATTTTTTTCCCTGCACATATCCTGTGATGCATTAACACAGCTGTATAGCTCCTGCTGGAAAAGATGATTCTATTTCTCTTTTTTTCTTCTGAGGTGAACTCTGGCAAAAGGACAAAGCTTATGAGCTGCTGGCTTTGACTTCCATAGAGAAGGGACAGTATTTTAAATTAGTGTAGGAATCATCAGATTCAAGGAACTAATTCTCAGTAATTTTTTCCCCAGTGGCATGCTAGATCACAGATAGCTTTATTTTGCCTTTTAACTCACTTCTAATTTATCAGATGGTTCTTAAATGGTTTCACTTGTCCATTTACCCAGGGCCAGGCTTGCTTTGGATTGGTTTGGTTTTTTTTGCATTGAGAAGTGAGTCGTTCAGCTTTTTTTTCCTTTGTTAACAAACCACAAAGAAAAGGATGAGTGAAACCTGCATTTGCCATGATTGATAGGGTTTTAAAAACTATTTATAAGGTAGGTCTGTGTGACCTCAGTGCACATAAGAGGAAGCAGATTCTCAGTAGCAAGAACTACCAAGTCTCCTGTCAACCCTAAAAGGTGCAAACTGAGCACAGGCCATGAGTCTCATTTTTTCCCTAACACAAATCTCATGTGTCTGCTCTTCCGGGGAGGGACCTATGGATGTCAGAAGCTGTTCTCTCACTGGTCACCCAGAATTTTAGCCTGACTACAGTGATGTAGATTTATGTAGTATTTAGTATTATCTATACTAGGCCTGAGATCCCCAGTTTCTCTAAAGCTGATAGCTGAGAAGGAGTCATAGATCATTCCTTATTGGGTATGTGGCGTGTATTTTGAAAAATAAATGATTACAGTCTGATCTGTAATTACATTCACCAATGGAAAATACTGAATATTGATGAGTTCAGTAATCTAAAAGTGATAGATCTAATGATAAATGAAGGGCTAGAAGTTAAAACCAAGTTCAGTTTCTAAGAGAAGAGTTAATTAACCATTGGAGCGAACTGTCAAGGGTGGGAATAGATTCTTCACTTCCTAAAGACTGCTGATTGTAATTGGGTAACTCTGGAAATTCTGCTTTTGTATAGAAAGGGCTCAATGCAGAAATAACTCAATTATTTTATGGTTGATATTATGTAGGAAATAGACCGAAAGACCTAGTAGTCCCTTTCAGCCTTTAGATATACAAGTCTGTGTCAATCATGGCTTGCAATGAAAAGTCCAATTTCTCATCTCCATCCTCATCTTTTCAGCTAACTCACTAGTTCCCAAGCATTACCTTGTGCTTTTCTTTTTTCAGATTTTACCAGAAGACGATGACTATGGATTTGACATAGAAGAAAAGAACAAAGCAATTGTGGTCAAGTCAGTTCGACGTGGGTCTTCTGCAGAGGTAAGACCTGACATCCATTAACATTTTGGGTTTGGTGCCTAAGAATCTTTCAGTGCTTCAAAAAGGTACAAACCCACCCTTTTAAAGTCTGATTTGTTTTAATAATAACTAACAGAAAATTGGATGTCTTCTACAATTTCTGTGGTAACAAACTGTTTCTGTAAATTGCTAAGTGATTTGGCATCTTTAGGTGACTTGCTGAGTGTTTTTCATAAGCAATAGGACAACAGCAGTATGTGTGTGATGATTGCACACCTTGGGTTCATTAGGAACTTAAATTTGAGGAGGGAGGGAGGGTAACAGTCTTTAATCTTAGACACACACTGTCTAATCTTAGACTAGTTAGTTACGTGCCAGCAGAGTAGCAGATTTTTATTTGAAAGCTGCTAGCTTGTGGGGCTTGATATGGGACTTTGTACCTCATACATGCATGGATTTGCTATGATTGTGTCTGCAGATAATATCCTGTATGCACCAGCACTAAGTTAGGAACATAAAGATGTCATCCCCAGGTAGAATGGTTGCAGACATGCAAAGAGTTTAGCTAATTTCATATATGTTATAAATGCAGGAGCTACTTCGGGAGTATCAGGCCTAGAATATAATGACTTCAGAAATGTATATAGTAGTTATTACTTTATGATAAACTTATCAATGTAAGTAAATGCAAATAGCAGAAACATTTCCATTGAATTATAGACCAAAGTTTCTCAAATTCCTTCTTAACTTAAAATCTCTATTGCTAGAGTAAGCACTTAAAGCAGTTTTTTAATCATTGCTTTAGAACAGGTTATATATGTGACTAGGTATAAACTGGGTTTGCATGGGTGAAAAAGATGTCCTTGGCTCCCTGTGCCTAAGATGTAAGCTGTGGAACATCACACTTGTGTATGTCACTGGACATCACAGCGAGACTGTTAAAGTCCCCTATTCTTTAGTCTGTCCATGCCCCCCACCCCCTTTTAATAGTCTCCTGTTAAAAATCTATATCAGAGAATTAAAAAGATGCACCCATTGCAATGTCCGATATATCTGTGGAGTGGCATGTTTATTCAGATATTGGTGAAATCTCTTTATTTCCTGTAAATGCAGAAAACTTTAGGGTGACTGACAAATGATACGATGAACCAACATTGTATATACAGTATTCCATATGACAGTGATCCTAGGAACATCTGTAAGTAGAGAACTGTTGAACCTTGGAACCTGAATGTTCAGAGATGCTGCCTGTGATCCCAGGTTTTCTATGGTTTTGTTCCATTGCAGATGGCTGGCCTGCAGATGGGAAGAAAAATTTATTCCATCAACGAGGACTTAATATTTCTACGCCCATTTTCAGAAGTGGAAACCATCCTGAACCAGTCCTTTAGCTCCCGAAGGCCACTTAGGCTTTTGATAGCCACCAAATCAAAAGAGTAAGTGCCAAGATGAGCAGAAAGAGAAGATGATCTAGAAACATCAATTACTAAATAATTCTTCTACAGTTGATAGTGAAAACTGTGTAAGCATTTTCCTATGCAGAAGCTGTTCAAGAAGAAAACAAATGACTGAAGTGAAAGATTGCTTTTAGCGATGAGCTTTGTGCTTCTAGAAGAGATTGGGATGTATTTTCTGTTGTATTTGCTGTTTATTTTTGGCTTCCTTGTGCACAAACAGAACTGAAGCACAAGGATTATCATTGTGTCGCAGGTGTGAAGCTTCTCAGATGAAAAGCAATTTCCACCCCATTAAAGCTTGGCTTATTTTTGGATGACTCTAATGATATCAACCTTACAGTTTTTCAGTCCATTATCTTATAATAAAGCTTTGACCTGTTAATCATGTGAGCATTATTAGATTCTGTAATCCCACAATTTGCCATACAATTGAATGTCTCAATGAGCACTTGATGCTGAATTCTAGTCCAGAAGGTCTTGTCCAGTCTGTTTTTGGCTTTTTAATGGAAAAGATGCTCAGCTGCTGTAAGTCAGCACAGCTGCACTGAAATTTCTGCCTAGAAATGGAAGTGAATATAAATAGCACAGAAAGTCTCTGTCCTGTATTACTCACAGAATTAATACATTTGGAAGTGCCAAATTTTAATTAACAAAGAGAATCTCCCATCTGCCTCGGGGAGCAACGATAGAGTTGGATGATTTCTTCAGGTCTATTTATTTGTTACTTATTTATAAACTATGTGGGTGTTTTATTTAGCCACAAACATGGTTGTGAACGCTGGGAAGGATGCTGTTAGAGCTTCCCAGAGCTCTGGCAGCCTAACTGAAAATGCTGTGTTCTCTTCTTGATTTACTTGCAGGATTATTAAAATTCCAGATTGTCCTGAAGCGCTTTGCTTTCAGATACGGGGAGCAGCACCACCGTATGTGCATGCAGTAGGAAGAGGTAAGTGGAAAGGCCGTCACACAGTTAAGCTTGGAGTACAGCTAAATCTATATACATGTCTATATAAAAGTGTGTGTATATATGTATTTCAATCAAGACAGATCCAGGTTTCATTGTCAAACTTGTTCTAAAGTTCTTATAATTTAGACAAGAGTAACCCCTGTCACATATAAAACCACAGAACAGGTTCCTGCCTCAAAGTGCTTATAATCTAAATACAGTGTAAGAGAATGGTATCATTATTATGAGCTGAGTGCTGGGTCACTAATCCTATCAACACAAAACTAGGCATAACTTCATTCTACGGTAGAAGAAATTTGGTGATTCTGCAATCCCCAGTAGCATGGAAAGACTCCTAGGAAAGGATTATCACTTGAACTCTTGCAAGTTGGAAACATGCTTGCTGAGTGAACGTAAGCTCGCTTCTTCTAAGGCTCATAAGATACAGCTTTACAGCCCCAGGGAATGACAGGGTAAAACTAAGGTGGCTGAGAAAAAGCTGAGATGTAATGCTGCTTCCTCAGTGGTTTTGCCTGTGGTCAGGGACAGTCTGGATCACTGTAGCTCTGAATATGCTGTGGGATCAGCAGGTTGGTAGATGGATCATGTTTCTTAGTGGACATCAAAATATAATAAAAACTTCAAGATTATTACCTTTACATTGACTTATACTGCTGTAAATTACCAATGTAAGGTAGAGGTGAACTGCTTTCCTCAGTCTTTTGAAAAGGACAAAACAGTTTGCCAGAGATATATGGTACTTCCATAACTGAAATGTGAACTGAGCTCTTACCTTTATTTTCAGCCGATGTACAGTATATGACCTTTCAGACACTTCCTTCCTTCAGAACAAATACATACATCTAGATAGGTGCAGTTAGTAAACAGGCAGCAGCAACAAATGATGTTCCTAGGGCAACATATTTATTACACTTTTTCATACTAGCACCTCTGACTACTTTTTACAAGCTGAAGAGTGCAAACTGGAAGCACCACCTGCAAAGATTCTCTGTTTTCAGGATTTTGCTGGCAAAAGGATAATTGCATTTGGAATAAACCTGTAGGAATTTTAAATGATGGTGCCTTAACAAATAATCACCTTAACTGTAGATCTCAAGGACATGGATTTGGGCCTGAGTCTTGTGCACAGAATTTGGAATAAAATCTTTGAAATTGGTTATTGCACCCTGGACTTACTCTAGTTTTATGTATATCATAGATATCTTTTTCTTAGACCGTGGCAAATTGCATAATGTTAATTATGTATCTTTCAGGTGCAAAAGATGAAACAAATACTACTGTTTGCGTTTGAGCAAGACCTCAGTTAACATAATCATAAAGCTAGAAGAGCCCTATAAGAATCCCAGATTATTTTCCACAGGCATTTCAATTTCTGTCATGAAAACATTTAGATCTAGGAGGTCTCTGTTTTGCCCAGCAGTACGGAAAATACAAAGGATAGATGCATGGTACTTTCCATATACATCAAAGCTCTCAGAGTAACTACTTAGCAGCAAAAGTGTGGCAGCATCCAACTAGCTCTTCTTACTTTCTTAACCAAAAACCTTTTGCAGACTTTCCTGTTTTCCCTTCTACCGTCAAATGGTTTTAGTGTCTAACTCCTGTTCTGTTGATTTTTCAGGCTCTGAGGCTGCAGCTGTAGGCCTACATCCAGGGCAGTGTATTCTGAAAGTTAATGGGAATAGTGCAACACATGGAAATTATATGGAAGTTCTGGAGCACTTCACAGCCTACAGGACCAGGCAACAGGAAGCACTGGTATGAATAGAAAATCTCAAAGGAAGTACATGAATTCCTGCCCTTCTTCTGTCCTCCTATTCTTCTGTGCTTTTATGCTCACTAAATATGTAGAAAAGAAATGTGTATGTGTCTCTCTTGACTTATTTACTCCCAGGCCAAGGTCCTGATGTAACCAGGGGAGCTGATTACAGTTGCCTGTAGGTGCAAAACATCTACAAATAGTATGTTTGTATGCTGTATACAGTACTAGAAGTTCACCTAGATATTGGTCTAGATTTTATATTTTCTGCAGTTCAGAGGAAAGCTGGGGGAATATTTGATATTTCAGGCAACTTAGATGGTATAAAATGGATATCTTTTGTAGACCAAACATATAGAGATCAGGGATTTTTACTGAAGTCATAGCTGAAGACTGTGTCTCTTGAAAGGGATTATACCAGTGGGTGTACAGAACACATGAAGATGCTGAAGAAGACAGAGTTCAGCAAGCAGCATCAACTGCATATCTGAATGGCAGTCATCCTGGCTCCAGCAAAGAAGATTCATCACTGGAAGGAGGTGCAGAAGTGGATCCCCTTCAAAACAGCCAACAGGAATCAGGTAAAGATTCTCCTGGGGGAAGGAAACCTATGGATGATTCAGAGGCTTCAGGAAGGAAAACCACAGTACAAATACAAAGTGTGATTATTATTGTAGGTTATCTTTTGTCTTAGTAAAGCTCTGTAATAGAATGAGATCTGCCAGAGGAGGTACTCTTGGGCTGCAGTTTATTTGGGAGAAAAAAAAATTGAGATACATAGAAATAATACCCCTGTGTCTCTAATCTTCACAAGAGTTTCTGGTATGAAAAGGCTCGGGGTTTTTAGAATCATTTGGTAGCCCCTGCAAACCAGGAATATAATTCACATTTTCTGTGATTTAAGATGAAAGATTTTAAGTTACTTTGATCTGGAACAAGTTTTCAGAGCTTGTTACCACTGTATCAGCAAAAGGTGTGAGTGTATTTCCTCACACTTAGAAAAGTGTAACTCATAAAAAACATTGCTTTACCTTCATGTTGAGAGGCGATTTGGAAAAGTAGATGTTAGAGGAGAATACTGAAGGCAGGTTTCGTCCAAGGGACCAAGCCTGGATTCTCAGAATGCCATTGGCAACTCCTCCAGGAACAGATGCACATCTGTGCAGATCCTGTCTAAGGTCAAGTGAGCCTGGTAATGCAATGGTCAAACAGTGCAGCTCCACAGCGGAACTGCTGGATCAGTGTCCTGTAGAGGCATGTGAGCAATTCTCTGGCAAATCTCAGTCTACTATAATTTACATCTGTTCTCTGGTGACAAGAGCATTGCTGTGTGTAAAAAATGTTATCTCTTCACCCCACCCCTGCCCTGCCATCCCACATTGTGCTGCTATAAAACTATCTGGAGCATTTCCCAATATTGGACAGAAAAGTGGCAGTTGTCCAGAGGGTCATTACAAACAAGACCCTGAGGTTCACATACTTCACTGTCCTCTGAAAGCTTCTTCTGGGATCTCTGCATCTGAATGCTGAACAGAACTATAAGTAGTGTCCTGTATGTGGATGTGTGCATGCACACATGGAAGAATATCAGAATGTGTGGATTGGAGCATATGGATTCTCTGTCACTGTCTCCAGTAGTGGCCAACACCAAATACCTTCCTCCAGGATATTCTCCCAGCCTCTAGCAGCATTATTTAGTTCAGAAACTCCCGGATCCAAAGGTTATGTCTGTGTATCTTTGCATTTAATGATGCCTCTCAATAGGCTTCCCTTCCTTATGCATGCCTGTGCTCAAGTGTGCTCTCAAATGCCTCTAATGGCTTATTTTGGTTCTAGCTCAGTCACCACAGACCATCAGCTCTCCATTGGTGATTGGTGAAGAAACACCTCTCATCAGCCTGACTGTGGATAACACCCACCTGGAGCATGGGGTGGTGTATGAATATGTCAGCAGTGCAGGAATCAAATCCTTTGTCCTGGAGAAAATTGTGGAACCGAAAGGTTGCTTCAATCTCACTGCAAAGGTACTGGGAAACATACTTCATTCCTTCCCAGCTTTATTCATGAACAGGGAAGCCAATAATGTGGGCATTTCTCTGATCTTGGCTTGGCTGTTCAGATGAGGTAGCACATGGTGTTCTCAACCCTGTGCTTGGAGTTTTCATCATTAGAATGCACCAAGTAATAATAGCTTTTTTGTACAAGCAAGTCAGCAACTGCTTCCATTCAGCTGCTGAGGTAGAGGGAGGGGAGCCGTCAGCTCTCTGGTAACACACTCTTTGCTGATACTCAAGATTAATATTTTTAGGCAAGAATTGCTTTACCTTGGAAGAAAATCAAGAAGCTTTTTCTCATCTGATAGGCTGGATGGACCTATCTGAAGGAAAATGAAGGAATTGAGTAGAACTGCTGCTACTGGGAAGGAGCAGTGCACTTAGTATTTTGATCATCTGTGACAGTAATGAACTAATAGTAACTGTTTCTGTCACATCCCAGTAACATTACTGTTCTGTCCCATGACAGTAAGAGGGCAGGTAACCTTGACAGTGGATATTTTGATCCACTTGAATTATTCTGAAAACTTCTGAGGAGTGTTTTATGACTCTGGGATTAGCCATGACAGTGATTCTCAAGCAATCATAAAGGCAGCTTGTTCTGAAGGCAGCTTTATTCAGCCATGACAGCATGGGGGCTTTGCCACTTACTCAACTGTATTTTCCCTCGCTGTCAAGTCTCATATCACTGACATCCTGTCTTTTTGTTCAGATTTTAGAGGCCTTTGCTGCAGAAGACAATCACTTCGTAAAGAATTGCAAAAGACTCATATCCCTGAGCAGCGCTGTGGCCACCATGCCCCAGTATGAATTCCGGCAAATCTGTGACACTAAGCTGGAAAGCATTAGCAGGAGGCTTACCAACTACCAAGAGGTACAACACTAGTGGTTATTAGTGAAGCCTCAAGATAGTACTTACTTCATTGTGATAACTGGGCCTTAGTGTTCTTTAGTAATGAATCCCAACTGCTAGAGGTAGGTGTCCTAGAGGCATGAAAACAGCTCTGCAAGTTGTTGAAATTGCAAGTTTTGAGGAAAAAAGCCCTTACTGTAAATCACAGCTTCCAGCTTGTTGTCAGTGTGGGTTATATTTGCAGGTTCATTTCCAACATATCAGTGAATAAATATGACAACAGAATGATCAGTATCTGATCTGACATGAACGTCAGTACATCACAGTGTAAACAAGCCATGTGTGCCTTTTCTGTGCAGTTACCTGAGGTATTTGCAAACAGGACCTTAGAAGGTATAGTCAATTGCTTTCATTTATTGTTTTATGAGCTCTTTAAAAAAAAATGTCATTTTCCTACTGCAGCAGAAATGATGTGATTCTGGAATAGGAGGCAGGAGAAGGATTGTCTGTATTGCATCTGTATGTTTTGCAAGTGAACTAGCATGTGCCTGCTTTATTTCTCCCAGTTTGCAGATGAACTGAAAACAAAAGTGAGCCCAGCCTTCAAACAGGCCATCATGGAACCACATTCTCTCAACAGCATGGATTTCTGCCCCACCAACTGCCATATTAACCTCATGGAGGTGTCATACCCCAAAAACACTACCTCAGCAGGGAGGTCGTTCAGCATTCGCATTGGACGGAAACCCTCCATTATTGGTCTTGATCCAGAACAAGGTGATAATTAACTTTCAAATCAAACTGATTTGATCTGCATAAAGAGTTGTGTCTTTCCACTGCTCAGCAAGGTCAAAATAAGTTCCAAAGAAGCACAGTCTTGCCCTCCTGTTGTAAAACAGTAATGCCTTTAAGCATAGAGAGGCTTCAGGTGAAATGCTTTTAAGAGCAGTGCGATCACCTCATGATAATGAAGTGTCCAGAGTGTTGTTTGCACTTGGCAGAGGTGACTTCCTGACTAAAAGAAAAGTGAATGGGGGCTGATTATTGTGCTAGTGATGTGAAGACAGGCTGAATTTGGAGGGGAAGACAGAGTCAATCAGTTTATAGTGCTGTTTTTTTTGTCATTACTAAATAAACTCCATGCCCTGGAGCTGGTAACTTTACTCTGTCAAGAGCATCTATTTTCTGATAAAAGCTGCTTCATAGCATTTGTCCTACAACCTGATTATTTCAACATTTCTTCACCATGATCTCATCTAATATGTTTCTGGTTCATTGTCTTATGAAGGTCAGAGTGCAGGAATGTTTGGAAGAGACACAGGGAAGCATAGACTAACCAATCTTCTAAAGAATGGCACTGACCATTCAAAATGAAGTTGATAAAGAAGCCCTGCTTGCTTGAAGTTATTAAAATTCCATAGTATTTTTAATGCAAGCCAAGGTGGTTAGCAATGTACCATGCCAAAGCTATCAGCATTTTAAATGAAAAGGAACTTTATTTATATTCTGGAAGGACCTAATCCTGTTTCTTTGTGTGTGTGTGTGTGTAAAGCTGGAACAGTAACACAGACTAACCCCTGAGAACCTGAATTCATTAACATTTCAACAAATGCTTTCAGATACTATCCATGTTGCCTATATATCTGTGGACAGTTGCTGTCATTATTTACATGATTTAACTGGTTTCTGGACTGCAGTAAATGCAAAAAATCTAGTTGGCATGTCAGGAAAAAAAAAATGCCTTCTCCTGTTTTAAGGAATGTTTTTGTCATAAAATGTAATTATGTAAAATAATTCTGTGAAATACTATTTTTTCCCTGTTAAAATTCCACCTATCTTAAACTAAATTTAACTAAAATTATTACTGGGGTGAAGCAAGGAAAGTAATGAGAGCCTCACTAATTAGATCCTTCAATGTTCAGTAGGTACCTTAAACCCAGTCTCATATACTCAGCATTGCATCACCACCATGGCTGCACCATCCTGGAGATGTCTGACCCTAGAAAACAGAGATCTTGACACCAGCTTTGGCCAGCAGAATGGAGGAGCAATTCAGGAAGAAAGGGGACTCAGTTTTCTGCTGAAACAGGAAGATCGGGAGATACAGGACTCCTACTTGCACCTTTTTAACAAACTTGACATTGCAGTGAAGGAAATGAAGCAATATGTCATTCAGATAAATAAGTGAGTAAAGCATCCATATGCACTGCAGGGAGCAGTGCTGACAGCGTAGAGGTATTAACCTCAGTGAGCCCATTGTGTCTGTTGGCCCTGACTGTCAGACCCTTAACTTACCCCTTCACAGACACTTGTGTTACAGCTCCTTGCTGGCTTTGTGAAACTTGCTTGTGTCCAGTCCACCAATGTATATATTACTGTCTTTTGCTTCTCAAAGTCTACCTGAATTCAACAGCTCATTTGCTTACTATATATTCCCATATAAGAATCTATTTGGTGCAAATAACAGGTTTGGAATTCCATATAGAAGTAGTCCCTACCCTTGAGATTTTGTCTGTTGTAAGGCAGGCTAAACAGAACTTGCGAGTTCAGGCCAGTTCCTCTATGGCACCTATGTTTTCCTTTCATTTGTTTGTCTTTTTCTCATTGTGGGTCTCCCAGTTAATTCTAATGAAGGATTTGAGTAGTGTATCTGTGTATTGTGCAGCTTTGCTGGCAGGGGCTGCAGGGATGATCTGTGCAGGAGGAGGCCATGACATGCCCTAAGTTACTCACAGTCACTCCGAGGAATCTCAGTAACAAAAAGAACAGCTCATCATGCACCAGAACTTCAACTGAGTTGAATGCCTTGGCTCAAACATACTTGAATGCTTGGCTCAATTTTACTTAAAGAAAGGTGGTAGCTGCTGGGTAGAGCCAGTGAGCTGAGGCACTGCCCGAGAGGAGAAACAAGTGCCTTGGATGGAGAAAGTGAGGACTCTGGCAAATTAAACCCAGAGCCCTTTCAGGCCACAGTGGATACAGTGATTAAACTATTCTTTGTTGAGGTAGCGTACCTATGGAGACAGGGCCTTTTGTGAACCAAGCTTCATGGATTTCAATGAACCCCCTGCAGAACTTGCAATTTCATGTACCTGTGGTCTATGCAGAGCGCTGGCGAGGTTGCTTTTGATTTCACAGAGCTGAATTCCAGCCTTATTCATTATACCCACCAGTCCCTGAGAGCTGTATGTTCTTCTTGTGCAGACTTTTGTCCACCATAACAGAACCTACAGAAGGTGATGCCTGCGAGCCCCCGTCTACTGAGGAGACATCTCCACCTTCCCTGGGAACAGAAGAGAGTGATCCTGACAAAGCTGAGCATGGTGGAATCAAGAAGGTCTGTTTCAAGGTTTCTGAGGAGGACCAGGAAGACTCTGGCCAGGACACAATGAGTTACAGAGACTCCTACAGGTTAGTGTAAAGATTGTACTACTTTTCCCTTACTAATACAATGTTCTGAAGTTCTAATCCATTCAACAAACAGGGTATTTCCCAGTCAGATAGTTATTCTATAGTCACTTAGTAAAGTATTCACTAGCTATAGTTATTTCATTACATTTATTGCCATGGAGACATACACAACCACAAACCTTCCCTCACAACAATGCCAGAAGGTTAATGCTTCTAGAAAATAGAATAAAATGAAATTAATAGGTCCAGTGTGACTTTCCCTTTCTGCATTGCATAGCTGCAAAGCACAGCAGCTCAGCAGAGCTTGCAGGCTGCCTGGTCCTGTAAGAGCCACTGTTGTGATGGGATGTTTCCATTCAGTTCTGCAAACAATTTTCCCAAAACTCTCAGGGCTCTGAGAACCAGAAATGGGCATTAAGGTTTTTGTTTTTAATGGGCCTTTGAAACCACAAATGCAAATGTTTATTCAGGTGTCTCAAAATCTCATATTTGACTGCTGCTTCTCCAGGAACATTTGCTACCAGAGGAAATCTCAGACACTCCAAATGCTTCTTTCCTTGGAGGAAACATTTGGAAACTCAGCTTCGGAAGAAATGGAATTACAAGTTGCAGTCATGTCTGACCATTGCAGTTTTGCATCCTTAATAAGCCATTCTTACATTTATAGTAAGGCCATAGGACTTTGCCTACACAAAGGACTAAAGACACTTCACAGTGAGCTGGGAGGATTACAGTGACCTGCTATGGGCCTGATTATTTCCTTGCTTTTGGTTTTGTACTGGTACAAATAGTAAAATGGTACATTAATGCAGGACTGCAGAAATGACAGGATCAAAGCAGTTTACATTGAAGGGTTCTCTGGAGCCCATGTAGTCCTGTCTCATTCAGAGCAGATCCAGCAACACTGGGTTGCTCAGGGTGTTGTCCAGTTGAATACTGAACATCTCCAAGAGCAGCAAATACTAAGTCAGTAAAGAAACAGAAGCAGCACTTAGAATGTTTGGATCTGTGGCATCTGTTTCTTGTGGCAGACTAAGTCTGCACAGGTGCTTTTAAGGGTTTTATTGAAATGTGCTGCATTTCTTTTGTTGTTAGAATCCCATTTGTGAGCAGTTCAGTTGAAATGGCTAATTGAGGCTAATCTGTTCTGGGTAACAAAGTGACACCACAAACAGTCTCTGTGGGGCTGTCACTTGTTCAAAAATTCTACACATAAATGTAAGATGAGAAAGATTATTCTGTCTTATCTTTATTAGACAGAGGCAGAGAATTAAGCATATATTGCAGATAATAGTTACTCAAGGGGCAGTAAAATGTGTTTTGATGGGTTTTGATGTAAAAAACTACTGAGGAGCTACAGAACTAAGCAAATTACAGATAAGAAAAACACCTTGTTTGCATTAGCCATGCTGCTTCCTATGGGATGATTTGGAGGTGTAAATCAAATGTCACAGGGGTTCGTACTGCAGAGTAGTTACCCTAAGTATTAATCTTCTTCAGAGAATATACTTTTCTTTGATACTAGGTTTAACAAAGAACAGGCAAGCACCTTGATAGGGGCTCTTTGAATTGCTCTTGTATTTTCTCTCATTTCAGTCTAAAATAAAAACAGAGGAAAAAGCAATCTGGAGAATTTTCTAGGCTTTGGTTTGGGCTTGTAACATTAAGACCACTCTCACTTAATTAGAGGGGGATTGACTCAGATCCACAGCTTTTTTTATTGCCTTTATTAAGTTCTAGTTGGTCTGAAGTGAACTTTGAATGGGAGAGTCCTGCTAGAATTTTCCAGGTGGGCATGAGCCAGCACTGGTGTGAAGCCAAATGTAGTGAGTGACCCCTCTGCTTCCAGAGGTGGTTTTAGGATTTGCAGTGCCCAATTCTCTGACAGTATAGATTCCTTGAATTTCCTCTCCCCACTCCAGAAGCTGTGCTACTGCAGCTTCTGTACATGCTGGAGTTGGGTGATGTATATCCTGAGGATTGGAAACAAATGTGGTGTTCAATCTCATAGATTTTAATGATTTCTCCCCTACTCTGCACTCATAGAGCATGTTCAGTGACATGACCCAGGTGAGGTCTATGGTGGGAAGCCCATTTTCATTATTTACAGGGTCCAGGTGACTGCAAATGGAACAAGACATCCTCTTACAGTGCTAGCCCCAGAGGCTTTGCTTAATGGTTGTTCTGCATGTAATGGGCTTTCCTATATGGGTAACTGAATTAGCCTGGGGGATTGCAGTGTTAGTAAAACCAGAATGATGGTCTATCAGAGACAGCTTTTTTTTTTTTATTACCTTTTTTGCCTTTCTTTCTAGTGAATGTAACAGTAACCGGGACTCAGTGTTGTCATACACCAGTGTGCGGAGCAACAGCTCTTACCTGGGCAGTGATGAGATGGGATCAGGTGAGTGCACTCTGTAGGCTATGTGCATCTCCCTCATACCAGACCCCCAGCAGAGCTGATAGGTCTTTGCTGATCATAAGCATTTGCATGTTTCAGCTGCAAATGTGGTTTCTTCAAAACTAATCAAAAGGGCATAGAGATTTGCTCTTTCTGTAATGAGCCACAATGTATTTGGAGTATGGAAGAGGTACTAGGCATGGATAAGCTTCCTTAGTTATTGAGCATTTGCATTATATGCAAATCATTAATATTTTATCTATGAATTACAGATAAAGCAGCATCATTTTTCACCCTTCACAGTGTGAAGGTGTGCTTGTGTCGTATGTGGCCTCATCTCAGATTATGTTTGTAAAGTTAAAAGCTTTTCATCTTTCCTTTATTAGGAGATGAGCTTCCCAATGATATGAGGATTCCTTTAGACAAGCAAGACAAACTTCATGGCTGCCTGGAGCATCTGTTTAACCAGGTATGTAAAGCATTACTTTTACTCAGAATTGCTTTATCAGTATCAATATAAGAAATCGTAAATATCGCATTGTTTAATTAAATCATAATTTGAGGGAAGGCAAGTTATCAAGATGTTGGGGTATGGTGTAAGCAAGTGTGCTGTAAGGCAGTTGAAGGAATTGGTCTTGTTAATATTTAAGTTTCATTGTGTGACTTAAGCAAGGTTGACCTGCCTTACCTCAGGCATTACACTAAGGGGAAAAAAGGAGAAGGCAAACAAAAGTCTAGTACCTTGTGTGGTCTAAATGGATCACATTTACTGATCTCAGGAGAGTCCTGTCATGTTTACACATCTATATAGATGTACAGCACCAGATAACACTGACTGAAAATATTCCAATTACAGGTTGATGCAATCAATGCACTTCTAAAAGGACCAGTAATAACTAAGGCCTTTGAAGAAACCAAGCACTTTCCAATGGACCACAGTTTGCAAGGTAGAGAAAAAGGCTGATTGTATTGAACAAAGTTATTTGCTAGGACTTAAGAGCTTAACATGAGTGCATATATGTTGTATGGCCACACAGAGTTACATCAACAGCAGGTATGAGTCTGACCATTGAAATATTGCATCCTTAAAAGGTCATTTTCATATGATTTCCTTCTAAAACACACAGAACACTTTTATGTTAGGTGCTGCTGAATCCTCACAGCTCCATCACAAATCTCCAGATCTATCCTTCGGTGTAAACACAGATATGCATCTCAAAAGGTACAGGGTGAGACAGGTCAGGTACCAGGTAAATGAGCACTCTGATAAGGTGATGAGGAGCTGATCACCATAGATCCGAGGCACCAGAAGGTTCTGAGTTTGCTTAATGACTTACTCTGTTTCAGCTGGATAACTGCCAGAGTAACCTCATCCTCACATGAGGCTTGTTTTGAAAACAGATTCCCATAGAGAGCAAACAGATGATACCATGTTTCCTTTTGCCTCAGGGAGCACCATGAGACTTGAGTTCTAATGATTTGGGGGCCCAGGATGTAGTTTCTTCTCTCAGTGAAATACACAGGACTTTATTTTCTGAGCATCTGCTGCATTTCCTTTCCCACTTGAAATCTGAAATTTCCTGCTCTTCCTACTGCACTTCAGGTGTTGTAGTAGTGAGCAGAGAGCTGCTGCTTTTTCCTTCTGACTCCAGAAATTAAGTTCAGTTACATGAACTCATCTCTACAAACACATCATTCATGTAGCATATCTGTTAGTCTTTCAATTCACTGTTTGAATGAAGTGAAGAAATAACAGACCCTTCCTTTATTTTATTTTGCTTAAACAGTCTCATTTATTAAAACTAGATTAAGTACACTGCAAGAGTCTTTTCATTAACTGATGATCCCACCTTCATCACACTAAGGAACAGAGGCACCCTGCTTACATTCAGCTGGAATCCTGACCTCAAGTGCTTGTTTAATAGCTGCCATAAACATCCATCCATTCAGTGATAGATTGGGATTCGAACACTGTTTGTCCTGTTCATGAGCAGTTATTGGCACAATCTTTCTGTGTTTCTCTGTCTGCTTATGCATTTTATCACTAACAGTGGGGTAGTTGGCTTAGCTACATACCTAAGTCATGGAGAATCAATCTTCTACTCTGTAATTAATAAGCTTCCATCAGGTGAAAGAAAGCAGAATATTTCATAACTTTTCATCAGTATTATGGGATGTAACAGCTACAGCCAAGAGGCTGATATGATTCTGTGCAACCAGAGGCTCTGGATGTACCTTGTGCGCATTATTAAAGGCAGAGAAAATGGCAGAGAATTCTGTGCTGTGTGAGTGGTGCAGAGCTCCCCTCGCTGTGGTCACCCATGTCCGTAACTTTTAGTCCACGCCACTAACAACTGTGCTAGGTGACTGTTTATTGTGAGATTATAGGAATAGTCTTCTTTCCTTCCATATCAGAGCTATTTAAGAACCTCTTTCATTCAAAATTGCTGCTATTTATAAGGTATCTCTGCTTTCAACTGTACACACACTATAACTGATAAGCCACTGTCAGCTCTGTAGCATTTCCTTAGTGGCTAATGAACTCCATTTTTCCTAGAATTTAAACAGAAAGAAGAAACCACAGTAAGGTGCCGGAATAATATTCAAGCCAGCATTCAAGAAGATCCATGGAACCTTCCTCTGCGCATCAAGAGCCTTGTTGAAATCATACAGAAACATGTGGAAGGTCTGTAAATAAGAAAGAAAAAGTTTATTATTGGCTTCAGGGAGAAAAGATCTTGATCTAATAAAGTCTAGCAGTTCAGTTTATCATTGTATCTCTGTTGGCAATAAGGCTGTGCAAGGATCTAGAGAACAGGTAGAACAGGTTACTGCTTGCAGAATCCCAGTGCCCTATGGTAAAATCTCGCTTGTGCAGCAATTCCAAAGAACTTTCTCTCACTTACTTTTATTTCACCAGCCCGTTCAGACAGTGGTATCAGACTGATATATTTCCCTGTGCTTTTTGTAACTCTTAGAAAATGGAGGGAGATATTCCAAAATGAAATGAATGCTAATCGGATACTGCAGCATCCTAAATCACTGCAACCTGGGTATACTGGAACAGGAACTTATCTGATCTTTACAGTCCAGTTCAAAGCTCAACAGAAATCACCTCCTTAGGGATCCATCCACATGCAATTTGCTTCCAATAATTCACAGCAGTTAGCAGAGCATTTAGCCTGTAAAAGTCTTTGATTTACACTTTGTTTCTTTTTCAGTCATTAACATCTGTGTAAGGACTACTAGAGTAAAGAGAAATGGGCATGTGGGGGCCAAGGATTATGGGGAATGAGGAGACTGTTAACCACATGCACTCAAATCCCCCTTAGATCATGCTGACCAGAGCATTCTCTTTTTCACTATTCTAGATGGGAAGAATCAGCTTCTCCTGGCCTTGTTAAAATGCACAGGTAAGGGGTTTTGATTTGTTACAAAACTTCATATATACACAAGTCCCTAACACTTACACGTATATGCATGTGTATGCATCAGAATGTTGTGTTCTTCTGTAACATTTAGGTTTGTCCCTGGCATTTTATGCTAACATTTCTCATGCTCTGCACCTAGGACAGCCTTCCCATGCATGTGACATCTGTTCTTCAGTTTACATGATTTCAGGCACTGCAATCTGCTTGTGTTACCTGCCTGGTCACTGATATTTCTTTCACAAGCACTATTTTTCTTTTGCTGTCTTCATTTTTTCCTTTGTACAGTCTCTCTTCCCAGATGGCCCTTACTGTTTCCTGCTGTGGTGAGAACATGCAGCAAAAATGAGATGTATTGCACAACTTTCTGTGAGACTGTGGACTCTGTCATCTTTCCAAACTGAGCAGGCACGTTAGGCGTCAGAACTGTGTATACTGAAAGCATAGCCAGGAGCAGACTAAGAACCTACGTGTGCAGCAGCACCTAAAATGCACCATGGGCATCATGGGCAAAACATTGTGCTCATAGCTCAAGGCACAAGGCTTCCCCCAGGATAAATGTGTGGTCTTGTAATCGAAACACCTACTTGATGTAGTTTTGTTTGAAAATGAGGTAACAACTAGTTGGAGTAGGCTGTCACTTCACTGTGCCAGACATGATTCTCAAGTCTGCACAGAATGATGATTCAAGGTTTGTGTGGCTCTCAGTCACCTCTTGGCAACTGGCAGAGCTGGTCCATGAGTCCATCCAGATCAGCCTGTGGCATCAGTCTCATGGCCATAGAGGCTGGTTTTACTGATGGCAACTGCAGTGGCTCCCTAAGCCTCTGCCTGTACCCCATCTGCAGCATTTCCATGGACATACTCTGGAAAGAATGGAGGAGCAGGTGGCACTGAACTGTCCATAACAATTTTATAGCACCAGGCATTCCCTTACCTTGTGGGCAGCCCTTATCTCTCTTTGCCATACTTCTAGCTGCACAGAGGTGTGCTGCTGGAAGGATTGATTGTCCTTAGATTGAGAATATGGCCCAGGGCCTGGAGTATACTGGTGGTCTTTGCTGCCTTATAAAAATAATGCAGATCTTCAAAGCCCCTGGGTGATGTTCAGCCTCTTTCTCTGGGGAACACTGCCTTGATGAGAGACTGCTGTGCTGCTTTGCCTGCTGGAGGACCATGGGGTGTCCAGGAAGAAGCATGTCACTTATTCATGTGTCTGTTTGGCCTGCAATCCCCTTAAGTGTGACGAGTTTGCTTTGACCAGCATGTGGCTGCCTAGCAGGCGGACTGGAAGCAAAGTTAACGCAGGAGAAATTCTCCCAGGAAACATAAACCAATTGGTACCTTATGGACAGGCACAGCTAATGCATTAAGCATATGGGAAGCCCACAAAATGCAGATGGATGGGGGAAGATGAATCTCTAATAGCCCAGGAGAGAAGTAATGGCAGAGACTTTCTTTCAAGAATTCTCTTGCTTCTGTAAACATAAAAGAAGGGAATCGGTCCAGACATGGCACAAAGAATGTACAGCTCTTCCCAGTGAGAAGAACGAGCTTGCAGATGGCAGAGGTAGTAATAAACAGTCAAGTGGACTAGAAAATGTTCAAACATGCATGTACTCTAGCTGTGCTGTCTTTATCCACCCACCAGGCCGCACAGCAAGAAGAGGTTATCTGTTAAGTCTGTGCAAAGCTACAGCAGAAGCCAAATGTCTCACATACACAAACTGCTGCTTTGGCAGTGACATTAAAGGCCAGTGTTCTCATGACTTCTTTGTGCTTCTCTCCCCTTCTCTGGCAGATACTGAGCTACAGCTGAGACGTGATTCCATCTTCTGTCAGTCTCTTGTGGCTGCTATTTGCACCTTCTCAGAGCAGTTACTGGCTGCTCTCAACTATCGATACAACAACAATGGAGAGTATGAAGAGAGCAGCAGAGACGCCAGCAGAAAATGGCTGGAACAGATAGCAGCCACTGGTGTTCTACTGAACTACCAGTCTCTCCTCAATCCTGCTGTGGTAAGATGAAGAGCTCTGCCCCGCTTGGGTCCACTCACGCTTGCTGTATGCATCCCTGCCACTCACAGCACAAACAGAGCCCTTCATTCTAGCAGTGTGTGTAGCCTCTCACTACAGTAGCCTCTGGAGATTCCTGCTGCTGACAACTGTGTACCAATATTCCACATCCCATCATTTTCATCTCCTCACAAATACCAGACCCACTGTTGCACTAGATTGCTATAGGAATCTGTCTGCCTCTGTCTTTGAAGTAACGCTGCTGCATTTAGAGAGGTTTTACTGCTCAGCTGGTGGTGATGCATGTGTGGCCTGCCATCTCCTGGTGGAAACACACATTGTCACAAATAGGTGTAAGAGCTCGGATTATGTCAAGAGTTGAAGCAACATGAAAAGCTAGGCTTTTGTTGATGCCTGTACATGGTACTTGTATAAATGTTTAGAAAAAAGGAGCATAAAAAAGGCAAGTAGCTCTGACACGATAGAGAAGAGACCTTTTTTTTTTTTAATACACAATCCAAACTCTATCCATGTGTAACTGCTCGCTCTTTATGCTGCGTGGAATGTATGGACATTTATTTCGCAGTGACCAGGAAGCTTTTCCGTTCACATTTGTAGGTACAGAGTAAAGTTTGGAGGAAGAGATCCTTTCAAACTTACTCCTTAAACCTCTCCACTCTCCGTAAATTGCACCAAATGACATCTCAGCAAAGAGTATCTGAACTTGTATCACAGTTAGAACTGTTATAATTACCTGACTGGGATTGAGTTAATGGAAAGCGCCACATTCTATTCTAGGTCTCCTGAACCAAAGTGTGCCCAGAAAAACTCTACCTTTCTGCCATTAATCTTGCTCTGGCAGATCACAATCTGTTTGCATCTGTTTCTTTGCTCTGCAGAAGGAGGAGCGCACTATGCTGGAAGACATCCAGGTTGCTCTGACTGAATTGGACAAAGTTGTCTTCTATTTCAAGCAGCTGGATGAAAGTCTTGTAGCAAGTGAGTATTCTCTGCTTCTTTCAAGCTCTCTTTTTCTTGTTTGCTTATGAGTTAATATTCTCCATGACTATAAAGTCTCTGCAGCATTGTTGCATTTTCTCAGCAAACACACAGCATAAAACGCAGGACTGATATCACAGGATGTTGGTTGCTTGTTCTGTGATTTGTAACTATGGTCTGTCACCTCACCCGTGTGATTACACACACAGGGAGACATAAGAGACTATGAGCAGTTCCTGATGGTTGTTTGTAATTCACCACATCACCTAAGGTAGGACTGTCCCTCCCAGCCCTTCTGTATCCTGTCCTCTTGTCCTGCCACATCTCTGTCCAAGTTTTCTGACTATAAGATGTCATAAAACAAGGTGGAATTTTAATTAGTAACCATGTTTACTGTATTGGTGTCAAACACCATTCCAGGTCATGCAAACTATGTATCTTTTAAAGTGTGATATTTCAGAGCCTGCATTCTCTCAGTAAAGGTTCTCCCTCACATCTCATGGTGGAGATGTGAAATGTCATTAGATAATTCAGCAAGCTCAGATAACAGTGGTTTCGCATTTCTCCTGCTGTGGTAAAGCAGCAAGTGTTTTATCTTTATTTCTCCAGATACTCATGTCTTCTACCACATCGAAGGAAGTCGCCAGGCCTTGAAGGTTATCTTTTATCTTGACAGCTACTACTTCTTCAAACTGCCTTCTCGGTTTCAGAATGGGGGAAGCTTGAAACTGCACATGGTGCTCTTTACAAAAGGTGTCTATAAAAAGCTTTCTTGAGAAAAATAAGCTATCTGATAATGCTAAAAGACTGAAAATAAAGAATGACCATAAGCTGGTAACATAATGCAGCTGAGAACTGCAGATCTATTTAAGAAGCAGATGCTTCTATTCTAGGAAGACCTGGGGAGATATTGGATTTAGATGTAGATATAAGAACAAGATATGCCTGCTTAGGACATTTTTATGCCTTCCTGTAATGGCCATAAAGACACTGGTATGGACATCCCAATCTACTATGGTATCAGATGTTCTTAGGCCACAGAGAAGTGTTTTTCAAAGAACATACTATGGCAAAATCATTTGGGCTAGAAGTTGGCTTGATAAGCAAACGTTCACACCAAAGTACAGTACTGAAAATTTCCTTCCAGGGGCTGCTATGTGAAATGATTGCTGTGAGGTGGTACTGTGTTTTGCGGAGCACACCTGAGGATGCTACCACTATATTCCAGTACTGGGAAAAGCATTAAATGTATGCAGTAACAGAATCAGCCTTGACATGATCCAGCAGTGAGATGATATAAATAAATTATTAAAATGAAAACTAATAACATAGGTTTTGTAAAATGTTGTCTTTTTCAGCTCTGGAAAGTACAGAGGGGCAATCACAGATGGCTGGCTCATCTCTAGAAGAACTTCCACAGCAAATCAATAGTATTTCACTTGACAAAGTGCAGCAATACTACCGTAAACTCAGGTATTTCACACTTTGCCTTAAAAGACATTGAAAAGAACACTCATTGCTAAGGACCTTAACTTTTAATGAAAAGGAGATTCTGTGGCTGGTGGTTTCTATACAAATACTTGTTTTGGAGCTCCTCACTGTTTGGAAAACTTGTTTTCTTCCCAGAGTTAAGCGTGTTCTGAAGCAGTGCACTGTACAGGATCAAATTCCCGTCTAACTGAACTTCAGAATTTTGTGCAGAGCTAAAATTACATAAAGAAAGGGGATTTGGAATATTTTAATGCAGACTCACTAAATTACTGCTATCAAAATGGTGGTGCAGTAAGAAAGCAGATATTGAAGTATAAGATTTCTAGCATAGCCTTCCCAGCTGTTTGGTACACAATATGTTATATGATATAACTTATATGTTATATATGTATGATATCATATACATATATGATATATTTTATATATGTATGTGCTGCAAATGGCACTCACCAACTAAAGGTGTCCTTGCTGGCCTTTTTGCAGGACATTTTACCTAGAGAGATCAAACTTGCCCACTGATTCCAACACTACTGCAGTGAAGATTGACCAGGTATTGTTATTGTTTGTTTCTACAACGCATTCTCTCACATCTCTCACTCCAGTGTGGGGATACCCATTCAGCTGACCTGTACAAATCCAAGCATCCTTTAAAAAACGTTCCAAACCCTGAAAAAGTGATGTGAATTTCTCCGAAGCTTGGCTACAGTTCATTTGTTTAGAAGAAACTATGCAGAAGCAGGGCAGACACAAACGCCTTAACTTAGGCACTAATGAGACTCCCTATTGTCCTGACTGCCCCTGCTAAAGATGGTATCTAATGTTAGACAGAATTAATTAATTGTCCTTCTCTACAGAAGAAACCTACAGAAAAATAGCACTTCCCAACATCCCATTAAAGGCAATCTAACAGGAGCAGGTGCCATATCTGAATATATGCTTGTAAGGCATTAAATGCTACTGTAAGGAAGACAAAAAAGTCAGAGACTAGCTTTGCAGTTGTAATATACAGTGCAAATAGTCTATGGGGGTGGTGATAATTGCAAAAAACAGCCCCAAGCTTAAGTAATTGTATTTGTGCGCTTCCAAGTTCATATATAGTCTAAATAATTGTTACTCTGTGGCAGTTACTCTGGTGTAGTTGCATATGCCTTTATAACTGAAGGTGTAAATATGTCACTGATGTATTTTATCATTGCTTTGTTTAGCTTATTCGTCCCATTAATGCAATGGATGAGCTCTGCAGGCTGATGAAGTCCTTCATTAATACAAAACCAATGCAGTCAGGATATTCCAGCAGTAACACATCAGGAGCAGGCCTGCTACCCATATCTTCTGAGCTGTGTTACCGACTTGGAGCCTGTCAGATCACCATGTGTGGCACTGGGATGCAGAGGTTTGATTTGTGAAGCCTTTGTGGTAGCTTTGAGAACTTGGTCCTTTCTAGAGATTTGAGCAATATATTTGATTCTGTGCAAAGCAATAGGAAGGTAGATCAAAAGGCAATATAGTAAGGACCTGAAGCTACTGCCATCTTTACATTAGGGTAGGCTGTGACTTTTAATACTTAATAATTGTATTGACACACAAACTTTTTATGTTTCAGTGCATCAGCCAATGCAACTGAGTGATCTTACTGCATGTAGCTTTCAGTCCACGCTGCCTTCAATCACACACTGAAAATGGAAGAAGTTGCTCAAAAAGATCTTTAGAATCTTGGTCAAAAATAGCTTTAGAATCTTGGTGTGTGCAAGGATTGGTTCTGAGCACATCACTGCTCTTTCAGTGTCTCAAAACCACTGAGTAAAGGAAAGACTGATTTGTGAACAACTTTATATGAATTGATGCAGAAGAGAAGTGAAACAGAGCCTTGTAGTAACTGCAGTATCTCGGTGTAACAAAGACTGGGCATGCAGCAATTTCCTAAGTATAAAACCCTAAAATAGTAATTATCATGACAGCAGCTAACAGAAGTTATGTACAGGACATTTACCTGTTAAGTATTTCTATTTATAAATTTTAAATATGATCTGTGATTATCTCCTGTCCCCATGTTCAGGAGTACATTGAGTGTGTCTCTGGAACAAGCAGCCATACTGGCTCGAAGTCACGGACTTCTGCCCAAGTGTATCATGCAAGCTACAGACATCATGAGGAAGCAAGTAAGTATCTGGCTGTGTGGCTGCTGCATGCCGCCAGTTTCATTCCAGTAACATCATTGCACAAACACCAGTTTATTTCAGTGGGGCACTGTATTTTGTACGCTGCAAACCCATATAGCCAAACTTCTGTGTCTGAAGAGCTACACATATATTTGACAGGAACAAATTCAGTTTTACATGTACAGCCATTAGAGCAATTAAAGTATAGCCCTGAGTCTACGTTATTTAAAGTGTGTGTCTCAATGGTTAGAGAGGCTATGCAGCATATTCAGGACAATTTCTGTATATAAAAAAACTAAGTCTCAGTCACAGTGTTAAATAGCAGAAATTCCCTAGTGTCAGACAGCCATGCTTGTAAAGTGCTTTGGGACCAATTCCATCTTTTAAGTAAACACAGATGACTAATGTATCCACCCAATGGATTCCAAATCTTCTAAAAGTAGTTAATGGATTTGCAGATAGAAACCATACTGCCATTATAATATTTTCCCCTAAGGATCAGATGCCTTATTGATACTGTCAGTGCCATAAATCCTTTGTTTCCTTAGGGACCAAGGGTTGAAATTTCTGCCAAGAACCTGAAGGTGATGGACCAAATGCCACAGTGCGCACCCCGGTAGGTTATTATGTATCATGCATTTTATCCAGTGCTGTGTTTGTGTTTCTGTAACAATTGTGGAGTTTCTGTTACAACCAAAGATCTCCTTAGTAGCAGTAGGAAAAAAGAAAAAAACCCTGGTTTCTTTCTCACTGTACTGAGTACTCTGTAGATTAATCAGCTTTGCTGCTTACTATTTGCAGATCATTAACTTCAAAGGTTTCTACATATTCTGATTAGAACATAACTGATTAGAAAGAAGGGTCTTTTTTGGACTGTTGCTGTGAGTTGGCAGAGCCAGTGATTGACAGCCATCTGTGGGCTGCTCAGAAACCCAAGATCCAGGGTGGCAAATCTGACTGCAGCTAAGCAGATATAATTCATATGTTAGCACTGTGGTGTGCTTAGCAGAGCTCAACTGTTTAGTTATGGTAGAGCAGGTTGAAAAGCAAGTGCTGTGGAGCAACAGCATAGTAGTAATCTAGAAGAGAACTTTGGAAAGCACTTCAGAGTGTATTTGGTAGTGCTGCAGTCCTCCAAAGAACATGTCACTCCAGTGTCAATAAGACTTCCTTAACACAGTGATATCTTACTTACCTGTTAAGACTTCTGAGGTAGTCTAAGCAAGACCCACTTCTTTTTTTCCCCATCTGCTCCTACAAATGCTTATAGGAAATTACTGCAAACTTTGGGGATTGTGATGCTTACTCTAACAAACAGCCTGGCCTCACTTTGTTTTCTCAGAGACCTTAAAAACAACAGTATTTTTGCATGTAGAGCTTTATTCCTCTGTTAGATAAATGGATAGAATAAAAGTCAACATTGGCTCCTGTGCCAGGTCCCCAGTGTCCTACGTCAGCGTTTTAGCTGCACAGTTCTTTTGCCTTATTAATGGCTGTACATCACTTTGGTCCATTTTTATGACCATAACAGCATGCTATGTTCAAAAAGAAACAGCTTTATAAACAAATCCTAAGACGAGGCATTTCTTTCATATGCACTAAATCACAATGACAAATCCCAGGACTCTGTACTTGGATTATTTCAGGGCAATAAAGCTGAGCTCTGTGTGTTCCTACTGGGTTCCAGTGTCATAGTGAAAATAAAACTGAGCAAAGTTAAAAGGAGAGATGGAGAATTAATGTTAATTCTCTGGATTATATTTCTAGTCTTGAGATTAGTCAAACTCTGTGATAGCAGCCTTGAAAGAGAAGTTATAAAAGAGTTGAGTTTATTCAAATGTAAAGTAGAAAAAGCCAGGAAACCCCCACCACAACCAGTACTATGTGAATGACAGGTAAGATGTGCATAGGTTTTCTCTAAAAACACAATTACTGATTTTCAGGTCTGTTCATGTCAACAAGCAGATGTGTTTTTATCTGTTTGGTGGCCCAGTCTATGAGGAGTGAGCTTTTTTGTCCACAGAAATTGTCACCTGGGTTTAAAGCGAAAGAAATTAGAAAAGGGACTACTGAAAACCCAAACAGGGTCAGATTGAAAGGGAGTGATGGAAGGTCTCAAGCAGTATTTAAGCAAAGTCTGTAAATAGTTAATAAATCACTAGTGGAACTGCTGAATTTGCAATGATTAAGAATAGTGGTATTCTTGATACTGGATTAGCTCTAAAGCATACAGAATGGTAAAGGAGCAGTTGTTTCTCATATACTATGCCAGTGACTTTATCTTACCATGCTTATGGTATTTAATACCGTACTAATTAGTTATTGCCATAACTAATACTGACTTCATCTGCCTTAAAGACTCTACAGGCTGTGCCAGCCGCCTACAGATGGAGATTTATAAGGTGAGGGAGGCACCTGCCTTGCAGCATCAGTGGAGTGTTCAGCCAGGAGCAGCCCCACCTGAGGTCCCTCCACACCACCACCACCAATGGTGCTGAACTCAGAGAGGAGCTGCTGCTGTGGGTTAGTTGGTAATGAACCTGCTGGCTCCAGACATGAGGAATCTGCCTCTGAGCTCCTGCAGGGATTCTTGTATTTCTTTGACTTCTTGAAGAAATCCATGAAGCAAATGCCCCAGAGCTAAGGTGGTGTTACTGCCATTTCCTTGATGCCTGGCAAAGTGACAGCTCTTTCAAGACAGCTCAGGTTTACTGGTGACTTGTGTGTGCTGCCACCTCAATATAGCGGACTTCAAGATACGGATTGGTTATGCCTCCTGTCACACTCCGTGTACTGCATCTGACATGTATGTAATTGCCAGCATAATTTGGTCAGTGTTCTGGAGCGACAGCCTCAGAAACACGACTTTTTCATGAACTGACCTGCACTTTTGAATGACAAGTAGCACAATCCATGGTTTATTCAAACAACATCAAGAATGTCTTATGGAGTCATTTTCCACTTCAGCCCCGTGAGAAGCGATCTCCCGATGCTGCAGAGTATACATTCCATAATCCTTCCTAACATTACTTCATTTTACTTACTGTAGCTTTCAGGTTTTTGATTAACTCTTTTTACTAATGCCCTGTTATGTACTCTGGAAATACAGAACTATTTAAGAGGAGAAACTGGGAGTGAAAGATTTTAAAGGAAACTTTACAAAGGAAAAGAATACCGTCTTACAACCTGATTATTTGAACAGATGTAGTGTTTAAAACAGGTCAGAAGAACTATACTTATTTATGTGGAGTGGCATATGTGTTTTCGATCATGTTATTATATATACAAGATTTAAATAAAAATTATATTGTTTAAAATGGGACCAATACGCTGGCAGTTACACAGCTGCTCCCAGTTTACTGAAAAGAAATCTACATTATTTAAAATCTTTCAATATTTAAGTAGTCTTTAATACAGTTATTAAGATGTATTAGGGGTGCTTCTAAGTTAAAAGAAAAAAGGAATCATGTATATAATGTACTTTATTTTTTTCTCCTTTGAAGCATTGTTCTCCATCCTATCAGTATTATCCTAAGCACGGTAATTTTTCCCAGATTACTGGCTGAAACACATTGAATCATGTCAGCAGTCTCAGGACAGACATAAGGTTCTTTTGGAGTGAGTGCCTTAACACGACCACCCAGCCCCAGGGAGTTGGAATTGCAGCCGGTGCAGGCCAGAGTGTGCAGGGGACTCACCGTGGCTCTGGTTCTCCACAGCCTCCTTTGGAACAGTTCCAAGTCAGGACATCCTGAAGCGCTTTGCAGTGATGTACATTCTAGAAAATAAAGGTTTGGGGTTTTTATTTGTGATGTTGTTTGGTTCTTGGCTGGCTTAAGTTTGTTTTCTTAACGTCCAAACCAGTCAAAATCTAAAATCAGACTTTTCCATTTGGGTTGGTAGTTCTTGTGGGTTTTCTTTTAACCTACCCTTCAACACAGAATGGTTTGTGACAAGTTTGGAGATGCAGATTGTTTGGAACCCGGTTTCTTAAGTTTTTTTTCCCAGACTGCTAGTTCTGTTGAAGGACTGTGTTTTGTTTTCAGCTCTTACTTTTACCTGTTTCCTCTGACCTAGAGCAACCTGTTGCAGGGAGCTAGGGCAACCCACCAGTGGCTGGCTGTCGGTTTGCAGGGGTTGTTACCAAGTGTCTGCTTGTACTGCAGCCAGAGCCACAGGTCATTATTTCAATGCACTTTTTTGTTATTTTTGGAGGAGTTACTCTTGCCCTTTGCTGTTCCAAAAAGCAATGGGTGTTTCTTTACTGAATCCTCAACTTAAAATGTACTTCGGATTAGAAGAACTGTAGGAACCCCACAAAACACACAGGCCATGGTCCTTGTTTTGTTTGCATCAGTTCTGCTCAGCTGAACTGCAGCAATCTTGCAGACTGTTCAGGATCTCAGCCCAGGCTTACACAGTCACTGTAAACATTAAAAATGTGTAGCAGAGCAACTAAGGGCATTTACACTGTGCACTGTTTTCCATTGAAATGTATGTGATAGAAGTTTTATTATTAAAAGTTGGTTTATATTCTAAGGAAATAAGGTATGATCTTATTTTTCTGTTATACCTGTTAGTTCCTTAGCTCTAAGTTCTTCTGAACAGTTAAGTTCTGCTATTTGCATGGAGCAATGAGGAGCTGGCAGTTTAAACTGTAAGGGAAAAGTAGGTTTTGCTGTCAGCTCAAGCTGGCAGTGTAGAGCTAAACTCTTCCTGTTGGTGCAGTGTCAGCCACAGATGTGGTTTCACTGCAGACTTCCTATTAACATAGAAAAGAAAAACTGTTTTGATGCTGCAAAATGGCAGGGTTTGAATGCAGTGCTGGAAAAGGTTTAGGTGGCAAATGAGAGAGCAATGCAGAAGCCTACTTGCAAGTGAAGAGAGTTGATAAGCACTGCAGGATTTCCGTGGCTGAAAGCGAAGTGAGAATCAGGCCCTCCACACAAGGGAGCAAGTCCGATGGCAGATTTGGAGCATCTGATTCACTGGAAGTATGGAAAATGTGGAAAACAGTCAGATGGAGAAAATGGAAACTAGCAGCGTGAAGATGAGGTGTGTAAGCAGCTGGCTAGAGGAGAGGAGGCAATGCAGGAAAGAAAGAGGGGGTTGGGTGGCAGCTGCAAGTAGAATTTCTTTTCTCTCAGGCTTGTCACTGAATTTGCTCAGTACCTGAAGCACAGGTACTGTGAGGCTGAGGCTGGTGTTCAGCTGGGAGGCACTCATCTGGAGGCAGATCCGGGTGTGCACAAAAAAGCCCCGGAAGACTTTCATACTGAAGGGGGTGAAATGAATGGGATGAAAATTGACAGTACAAATATGAGCTCATGCCCTTTAAGACTGAATGAAGTATGTTGCTACATGTCTTGTTAATTGATAACAAAAGAACCTTGATTATAGAGCTTGTCACAAGATGACTCGGATGCAATCTGGTACCTCAGCCTGCACTAGGAGACAGATTTCCAGTTGGGATGAAGATGATGAAGATTCAAGTGCAGAGGCCAAAGAGAAATTGCAGTAGGTGGATGGTGAGGACAGATACTAAAATGGTATCAATGGAGCGGATACAATTCTGCAAGATGAGACCAGAAAAGCTTGATTCATTAGCCTGAGATGCAATAACAACTGGTATCTATAGGAAGACAGTGATGAGAAAGGTAAAGACAATTCCATCTGGACGTAAATACAGCCAACAAGGGAAAAAAGGAGTGCAAGCAAGCGGGGAAAAATATTGGCCTACTATTGTTTTGGGCCTAGAAACTGTTTTTTTCCCAATCAGGCTCTGATGAAAAAAGAAATAACACTGACAAAGGAACTTGTACAAGATGCAGCAGCAGTGCCCAGCAGCACAGGACACTGGGTGGCCCTTCTCTATCCAGCTCTATTTGGCTACAACAAGAATTGTGCATGGGCCACACTTCATCTGATTTTGTCCATGGCATTTGCAAAGGTATGAACTGCCATTTACATCCTGGCCTTGGCTGTCTCTTAGCATTAGTCATTTTCATATTCAGCAGTCGTTTTCAGACTGAAATAGTGGTATTTTTAGATAGGAAACCACAGATTTAGACATAGCTACATCTCATTTCCATTTAGAATAAAAAAGATTGAAAAGAAAAATCCACCTGAACTTTCACAAATCCTTTTTCCTCTGCCATACTGTCTTATCACCAAGTAGTGCTGATTTGGGAATATTTCCTAGTTCTAAAGCAATTTGAAGATAAAAACCACAAAGGTTTAACAAGCAGAATTGCAATGTAAAGATAATCTGAACCATTCCTACAGCACGAGCAGTGTTTCATCTGTCATAACCCTTGGCATTATAACTGCCTGACACGGCCTCTAAGCACCTAGCTATGGTTCACTGGTAAAAGGGCCAAACCCCCACACTCTAACCCAACAGAGGGCTCATCAGACCTGCTTATTCACAGATGCACATAGACATACTGATACCACTGATTAATCAGTCCATTTGTATTAATCAGTACAATTTGTGTCTAAACCCGGTATTTGTGTAGCACAAGAGCATTCAAATATGAAGCTCAAATCTGCCATTCAGCAGAGTCCATAGTAGCTGATTATCTTACAGGGAAGAAAAGTCTTCAAACAGTAAAAGGAATCTTGCAATTCCCTTTTCCTCCCTGCTGCAGACTGAGGAGGGAAGTGGGAAACTACTTTCTTATCACCAGTATTGTGAAGATTCAAAGGAGAAAAATTATGCATGGCTTTGAAAACTGTTGGTGCTTTACATATACAATACAGTTCTAATGACTTGAAAAACAGAAAAGTAGATGGAAAAAAGGGTAAACATCACAGCAACATGTAAACCCCTGTGCTTCTACTTCCCATAAATGTATTAATTGAGAGTATTTGGTATAAAGAACAACTGAAGTGCTTGGACCCATTTCAGGATGTAGAAGGACAATGCATTAATACCATCAAGGAAACTAATTTAACATTAGTTTTCATTAGCTGGGAAAGAATAAGCTCCTATGTGAAGTTTCTTCAGACTCCCTTATCTTCAGCAGTTCCTACTCCTTGAGTTAAAGAATATCAGAACTCAGGACATAAATAAACGCTAGGTGAATACTGTTTTAAAAATACAGCCTTGTCAAGAAGACAGATACTCAGTCTGGATTTCAGAGAAGCTCTGAGTTGTAAAGTAATTGATAATTCTTTTATCACACAGTTTGCCATGAGGAGAATCCTGCTTATTTAAAGTCCTCCTAATTGTTAGCATATATACCCTGAGAATCAGGGTGGGCTGCACAGTTGCATTCAAGTGTGCCAGAAGAAAGATCTGTTAGTAGCTGGACCCCAATCAGCTGGATAGGTTTTGCCTTCGCAGTCTGAAGCCTACACTGACTTCAGAGCAGAATTAAAGACAAAGGACCTGATTATCTTAGAACAGTAGGTTTGCTTTTTGTAGTGCACCTTTCAAAGAGGTTTCCAGACAAGCTAAGACCACAACATGAGATTCACTGCACTAGCACAGCACTATGGAACAAACAAACAACTCATTGCGGAAGACTGCAGAAAGGCCTTCATTTTTGCTCATTTACAAAGGGGAGACATAGCCACAGTAGACTGACCATTGGTTAGGCCAAATTTAAAAGGCTTTTAGCAGGTAACTGATGTTCAGCTGCAGGAGATCAAGTGGGATTGCTACAGCATTACTGCATTTACAGCTCATTTTGCACCTAAGATCAATTACCTCGTCGGGGGGGGGGGGGGGGGGGGGGG